>JACXGM010025613.1:0-15269 GCA_016801145.1 Umbra pygmaea | reverse complement strand
AGATGAAGATTTCATTTTTCAGCACGACCTGGCACCTGCTCACAGTGCCAAAACCACTGGTAAATGGTTTACTGACCATGGTATTACTGTGCTCAATTGGCTTGCCAACTCTCCTGACCTGAACCCCATAGAGAATCTGTGGGATATTGTGAAGAGGAAGTTGAGAGACGCAAGACCCAACACTCTGGATGAGCTTAAGTCCGCTATCGAAGCATCCTGGGCCTCCATCACACCTCAGCAGTGCCACAGGCTGATTGCCTCCATGCCACGCCAGATTGAAGCAGTAATTTCTGCAAAAGGATTCCCGACCAAGTATTGAGTGCATAGCTGAACATAATTATTTGAAGGTTGACTTTTTCTTTTTTTTGTATTACAAACACTTCTTTTATTGGTCAGATGAAATATGCTAATTCTTTGAGATAGGAATTTGGGGTTTTCATGAGCTGTATGCCAAAATCATCAGTACTAAAATAATAAATGACCTGAAATATTTCAGTTGGTGTGCAATGAATATAAAATATATGAAAGTTTAGTTTTTAACATTACATTATGGAAAAAAATGAACTTTATCACAATATGCAAATTTCTTGAGAAGGACCTGTATTAAATGGATATTACTGATCAGTTACATACAACCAGGCATTTGTAATTATATTGGCATTCAGCAACAACAAGTGACACCTGAGGCTTAATATTAGGAATAATGTTATAGCGGTTGAATCCGGAAAGGCCAGCATGCTACAGTACATTGAGTTGGATCAGATTTATTTTTGTCTTGTCAATCACCCTTTTTACTTATGTATTTGTTTCTGATAACTTCTTTCAACAGTGCTGTAAAGCATCAAACAAATTGGTTTTATTAAAAACACTGAGTGTGACAGTTATGAAGGAGGGTTTCAAAATGTTGATTAGTCGATTGTAAAGACAGATCAGTGGTGTCTTGGTCGACCAAAGAAATTCTTAGTTGGGGACAGCCCTATTCTGCCCCACAGTCAAGCTTGGTGGTGGCTCTGTGATGCTCTGGGGCTGATTTGCATCCTCTGGTACAGGAAACCTGCCACGAGTGGAAGGCAAGATAGATTCATTCAAAGTCAGGAAATCCTAGGAGAAAATATTTTACTGTCTGTGAGGAAGATGAAATTGGGTGTCATTGGACCTTACAACAGGACAATGATCCCAAGCATACCTCAAAGTCCAACAAGGCTTAATTGCAGAAGAATTCCTGGAAGATTCTACAGTGGCCATCACAGTTACCTGACTTGAACCCCATCGAAAATCTCTGGTGGGATTTGAAGAAGGCGGTTGCAGCACGCAAACCCGAGAATATTACTGACCTGGAGATCATTGCTCATGAGGAAAGGGCTAAGATTCCTTAGGAATGCTGCTAGAGGCTGGTGTCTGGCTATGATTCTCGTTTACAGCAGGTCATAATAGCAAAAGGGTGCTCTACAAAAGAAGTATTTAAGATGCTTTCCTATTAAGGGGTTGAATAGTTTTGAGACTGGAGAAGGCATTATCAGTTGCATTTGCTGTTGAATTTCGGGAAATCACTTGAAGCATTCATTGTGTTGAGCTATTTCAATTGCTTCTGTTTGATTTGTTCATTGCAAACGTCTGAAAGTCTGTACAATTTGACCTTAATCCCGATTTTAATGGGGGTTGAATAATTTTGATTGCAACTGTAAATCCCACAGGAGGAGCCATCATAGAGAAACAATTGTCTGACAAAGTGTAATATTTTAAAGATTTTGGACACTTGTAGAAAATTTTCAGCTATAAAGGGTCCCTATAACTTATGTACTATGTCACACATTTGTTCTCCATATCATGAATAATAACATCATCAAAACCACCCGATTCAAACTTTTGAATTTCATGGCTAACTGATGTATGATAGTGAATCTACTTAGAGATTATGCAGATATAAACAGCATATTTTACATCCAGCCTAATATGAAAGTTTAAAACATTAATGTGTTAATTGCAGAAGTCCAGATTGCCTCTAAGTTTGGTGTGGATTGTTTTCTCTCAAACGACAAAGAATTAAAAGTGAAATTAAAATATTTTATACTGATGATTTGTTTTCGCTGACCGATGTTAAATGGGCATCTTTTCTCTCTCTGTGTGTATCAGTGGGAGGAGGTGAGTGGCTATGATGAGAACATGAACACTATCCGCACCTACCAGGTGTGCAACATCATGGACAACAACCAAAACAACTGGGTCCGCACCAAGTACATCCGGCGGCGTGGCGCCCAGCGCATCCACGTGGAGATGAAGTTCTCCGTGCGTGACTGCAGCTCCATCCCCAGTGTCCTCGGCTCTTGTAAAGAGACCTTTAACCTTTACTACTATGAGGCCGACTCAGACACGGCCAATAAAGTCTCCCCGGCCTGGATGGAGAACCCCTGGATTAAGGTGGACACCATCGCTGCAGACGAGAGCTTCTCCCAGGTGGATCTGGGCGGTCGGGTGATGAAGATCAACAAAGAAATAAGGAGCTTTGGCCCGATGTCGCGCCAGGGCTTCTACCTGGCCTTCCAGGACTACGGCGGCTGCATGTCGCTCATCGCCGTTCGTGTCTTCTACAGGAAGTGCCCTCGAGCAGTCCAGAATGGCGCTGTGTTTCCTGAGACTCTGTCAGGGTCAGAGAGCACGTCTCTTGTGGCGGCACGGGGTGTTTGTGTGCCCAACGGGGAGGAGGTGGACGTGCCCATCAAGCTGTACTGTAACGGCGACGGAGAGTGGATGGTACCCATCGGGCGCTGCATGTGCAAGGCTGGCCACGAGGCTGTGGAGAACGGCACCGTTTGTCGAGGTGAGAGTGAATGCTTTATGTGTTTTGTGCTACAGTCTGACCTTAGGGTCCCTTTACCTAGAAAGACCAGAGGATTGAATCATGTGATCATATGACTTGCTTCATTACAATCTCAGGCCTTTAAAAGCACTAATCAGTGACATGTAATCAGATGTCTTTATACTGTAGATCAGTGTTCCAGTTTTCCATTCAGGGAGATTACACTGTATGCCAAGAAAGCACTATACCAGTCTCTTCCCAAAGCCTCATCTGTTTCTGTAAAGACACAGACACACGCACTGTACACACACATGCACCCTTCACACACACGGAACAGACAATAGGGACTCCTTACTGTCCCTGTCTGCCTGGTTGAGGGCTGCGTGTGGAGGTATTTTCTTCTCTGTACTTGCGGATATGATTACACTGAAGGAATGGAGAGTAGAAATAAGGAGACCCTTTTGGCAGCCTCCTTCCTGGTGCCGTTGACAGAATCTAAATGACTAGCGTCCTCCCATCTGGGCCAGCTGATGGATGGGGAGTGCTAATACCCTCAGCCGCCACCACTGTGCTGCAGCAACATGTCTCAATTATTACCCCCGACAGTCGTCCCCCATACTTCGCTGCTGTAATGGCGGACATTATTGAGAAATTATGAGCACAGAAGGGCTCGTTCCATGTGGTTGGGGGTTGTCCCCATCAATTAGATTAGAAATACAGCCACTAATGCAAGCCGCCATCACTGTTTCTTCTAGTTCCACAGTGTGAAGGTTTGGGAAGTGGTAGTGGGAGTGCTTACAAAGCCAGAGGCAGCCAGGATTATCACTGAGCTATGTCAATAATACTGTCACAGACCCTAAGAATCTGTATGTCATTAAATATTGTTTAGTCCGTCAAGAATTCATAATTCCACATAGTACATTTGTATCCAGATCGGGCGCCTGTAAGCATAGTTGGTGAACGTCATCATCCCGTACATGATCTGACTTAAGGGAAAAAACAGGGGCTTGTACCTGTTGTTTAGCCAGCTGTCATTAGGTTCTGCAGTACCTCCACTGATTACTCCAGCTGCTCTCGGGGTCACAACCTCTTCTTGCCAACCTGCCTGTTTCATATCGCAGTGATAGGGTAACCCACATTTTTATATTATTCCTTTTAAATAGTGTTATATTATTAGCTAGCCAGTAGTAATGTACTGATTAGTTCTGGTGCTTTTTATGCTGTGCTCATCAATTTTGACGAAATGCAATACAGCAAATAATTCATTTGTATTTTCTGGGGGGCATACGGTTTTCAGGTCTGTTGCTATGGCGACGGCTACCTAGAGTTGGTTTATCTGGCTATTGGCCCAGCAATGAATACAATTTTTTTGCAAAACACCATGTATTTTATTCCATATTATTTAGCATAGCTTTTTTTTTCAAACATGAACAATTGTCAATTGTATTTAACAAAATGTACATATACTTGGTGTTAAACTGAAAAATGACTAATTCTCCAGCTTTAAAATGTCCAGCTCTTGTGTATAGCTGTATTAAACCATGCTGTAATGAAGGATAATGAAGGATGAGGAAACAGATGCAGGAAATTGAGGTTTTATTCCTTACGAAGCAAAAAAATATCCAGGCTTGAAATTACATTATTACAGGGACAGGGACACATTACAGGGACAATAATCAACAACGAGGCGAACATAGTACCTAGTTTAAATACCCAGGTGATAGGTAGTAATACAGGGCACCTGCCCTATAAGTAAAACTAACTAAGCAGCCTGGAACAAAATAACAAACATACCGGTGTGTATAAAGCACAAACCTATAACAGAAAGAATACATAGTAAGGTAGAACAGAAACAGTATGCAAGGCACTGAATATGACCACAAGGTGAACCAAATGAAGCAATAAACATAGGAATAACCAAAACTCAGGTAATTGTCCATATGATAAAGTCCATGAATGACTGAAAACGCCTACCCTCCCTGGGTAGGACGTTACACATGCTCATGTTTTTGACATTCAGTCAATTGTTTAGCTGACCCAACAATAACTATCTTTAATTCTTATTTTAAAGGTCTACATAAATATTCCTTGGTACCATACCAGAGTTGGTGTTGTGGTCTAAGCTCCCGACTCTGAATCACATGTGCTCTGCAGACGGGTTGCTGGCTCAGACACTCTCTCTCACTTCCTCTCTGTCTCAGCCTACATGCCTGTTGTTGCCTGGTGCTCCTAAAAATAATGTAAAAAATATCCCAAAAATAAAAAATTACAAATATTCCTTGTACCAAATGGGTTTCATTTATCATGAAGTGAAGAATTTAGTAAAACGTTCTGCCCCAGTGTCTCTCCTGAACCAGACCTGATCCCGTCTCTTGTGTATTTTTTGTGGGCTGTGTGTTTGCTTGTGTGCAGTCCCATTTTCGTTTTGTCCCTAATCAGGAAACGTTATTGATGTCAGTGTCTGTCAATACAAAGCAATAACCTGTCACTATCTGCTACTGGATCAATTGGCCACTATTTACAAATTGAACTTTGCCACCTGTGCGCATTTTGTTAAGCGACAAGGGAATGTCTTCTGCTCCAGATTGTATGGCACCTCTGACTAATTCATGATTAAACATATTAATTTATTTTTTTATTTTTTATCATAATATATATAGGTGCTCTAGGTTCCTTATTGTATCATTGCAGTACATAATGTAAGCCAACAAATGAGAAAGCAATGTCCAATAGGTATTTTGTCAACCAAAGTATTGAAACGACACTAAAGCTCCGGGAGACAGTTAAAGACAGTATGTGGAGATGTTTAGTTGGCAGCAGCATGGCCATCCCCAGGGATCAGACTATAACGTTAGAAGTCCCACCCAGTAGTTTCTCAACTTTTCGTTTCAATTATACAACATTGTGATAATGCATTTTTAATTATGCACATAGAATTTTATACTGACAAAACAGCTTGAAAATAGGTCACATGTACAGGTAACTGCCAAAATAAAGGAAACAGTAGCAGAGCTATGCAAAGCATAATGAACGCAGGTGCTTCTGAACAAATAACCTACTGTTGAAAAAACCTACTGAGCACAATAATTTGAAAGACCTCTGAAATAACATTATATTAACAAAAAAATGTCTTTTTACATCCTTGATCAGTGAGTAGTTTCTAAAAAAGTGCATGGTTGGCTTTTTTACTTACTATGTCACTTGCAGTCCAACAACCAATTTAAACAGTATGTTGTCTCTTTTGGTGGGACAGTAACTTGTAAATGTACAATCTTCCAATTGTATTTTCAACCTAATTTGAAATCTTCTTGATAATATTTAGTTCACATATGCAGGAGAATCTAGCCTAGATACCCTGTCAGTTATTCGTGTCCTAAAGAGTTTAATCTGACCATAGTGTAGGATAGATGCATCCCTATAATATATTATATGTATTTCCCATTATGTTTTTTTTAGTACAGGTATCACCATTACATGTTTCTGTTGGCATTTGAATAACACATGACTCTAACTGGGCTATCAGGAGGAGTAAACCAATTAAATGCAATACAGCTGAAATAAAGACAGTACGTTAAAAAAGCCCTTAAATGAGATGCTTATGCTAAACATTCTTCAGGTCATTAGTAACCTCTGTCCTTCTCTATGGATAGGACAGAGAGCTAGGGTTCTGCTGATTGGTGGATGTTCACACAGTTGTTGCTGGGAGCCACCCCTTTTTATGGAGTGAAGGTTTTCCATTGTCATGCCGACAGGCTCATTCATCAAAGACTCCTGGAGGAGCAGAGCTGTTGTCTTCCAGGCTCCAGGAGCTTATAAGAGGATCTATTCTGAAATATTTTGAACACTTCCTGTCGGTTGCAATTCCACTTCCTGCTGGCTCACTTTCCCCCTGCCACGCCACAATGATAGAAGCTGGGCACGAGAACAATAGAGTGAGAGGAAATGGACAGGATCTTTTTCTGTTTTTTTATGCCCTGGACTATTAAAAAATGTCCTTCCAAATCCGTATCCATTTCAGAAATGTTGGGAAATGTTGGGAAATTGACAAGATCACTTAAAACCTTTTAAGGAAATTCCTATTTTTTTGAAAATATACTCTTACTCTATCATGGGCAAGTGATTGTATAGATCTAGTATGAAATATGTATATTTCAAGTTATTTGATTTCAGAGACAATCATCTGTTTTTCAGAACAATATAGAGTTGATTCACATCTCTCATATTTCCGCTCGTTGGCTACATGTACAGTATCAGTTAACATTTTGGAAATGCTTGCACATTTTAGTGGATGGGTGTGTCCAAACCTTTGACTGCTACTGAACATATAATATGACTTAGACATATTGAAAGTAGTAAACAGTAGGCTCCAGGCATTGGCCAGTTCAAGAACTTACAAGGACCTTATGGTAATAACCAAATAAATCATTCATGTTGTGATTAGTATAAAAAACTACTTAGCCGTATACAAAAAAGTATTTAAAATAAGGTTTGCATTATCACTTTGAAAATAATGTTTTTATAGGCCTTCCCAATGACATAATATAGTGGCATATTAAATATTATTACATTGTGAAATATGTCAAAAGATGGTGCATGTTGATTTGAATACTGATGATAAAGTGAGCTTGTTGATGTTCATCTAGTGAGCTTTAATCATCATTGACAAACTATTGACAATAAGAATATACACCCATTAACAAAATTGTGGCACAAGTTGTTACATAAGCGATAACATTCATATTGACCAGACGTTTCATTCTTCCGGAGATGAGTCATGTCCAAATTGTATTTTCATTTACAAAATTAGTACGGTTTTAGAAGTTGTATAATATACTGTAGGCTCAGCATTGAGTTGTACTGCAAGGGTTTACACAGTTAAATCATCACTTTCCACAAGTCAAACGTTCAAAGGATCAACATTCAAAACATTGTCTCACACAAGCTGTTTACCTCTTTGGCAATGCATTCTGCGAAACACTTGTGCACTAGTGGTGTTGAGTTGCCCCCCTAAGTGGTGATTTCCATTTCTGGATGCTAGCCCCCACCCAAACGTATGCCCCCGGCAGGTGACTTATAACATTTACAACTTTGGCATTTTGCCCAACCTGACCGTCAAAACGCCCTTGACAATTTATCCTAAGAGTTCATTTGAAAGACATTGAGAAATTGAGAAATGTACTCGGGACTTAATTTTGAATGAAACAAACTAAACTGTATGGACGCCCCACATGGTTTAAAGTTAAGGTAGCCATTTGTTCCTAGTTTTGTTCCTCTAATGTACAGTACGTCTAGTCAGACAGACAGGGTCAGTTGACCTTTTGTCAGCAGATTGGCATCCAAAGCCATTAAACCACTGATATGGTTATAATCAGTCATAACAACATCAAAAATATAAAAAATAACATAGTTACATATTCAGGCTTATCTCAGTAAATAATGTTTTTGTAAATAATAGCAAATAAAGAAGCTTTAATAAATCATCTGCTTTCTCTTTAAAGTGTACCACCATTTTGTTTGTTTTACTGAGAAAGCCGTTGGACTGCAGCATCAGCCATGTGTTTCTAACAGACTCAATGACCTCTTTAACCCCCCACTAGTTCATGGATAGATTGTGGTATTGTCGCTATTACCATGTCATATTTTATGTTGGTATAGCTTATACACTCTAATGTAGATTGTCTATTTACCCCATGTTAGTTTCCTCATATGTATACTGAACTGAAATTCTATCACCTATGCTTTGATGGAATCTGTTTTTACACCTTCCACAAGACAGATTCTTTGAAATGCCAAAGCTTCTGTCACTACAACAGAGGTTTGACACTGTTTTTGTGGTCACACATTTATGGATCACTCACTGTTTTACTAGTATACACACATAAACACACACACTACACATTCTGCACATGCATTAATCTATACACACACACACACACACACACACACACACACACACACACACACACACACACACACACACACACACACACACACACACGAATGATGAGCAGATGTGGTGTCAGTTGTATTCTGACCTTTGAATTTGATTACAGACACAGCAGTACATAAAGACCAAGGGATCTACAAATATCAAGTATTTTTTATAGCAATAGCAGAAGCAAGCTGTGTTCTGTCAGGTGGTAAAGAAAGGTGAGAATGATCCTGTGGGTATCAGGTTCTTCTATTCAACACAGATGAATAGATCAAAGAATAATGAAGCAAATGTTCACTGAATCAACAGTTATCTCAGGGCAAGAGACTGATGAGCCACACTAGTGCAATCAGACGTGTTCGTTCTCATCACAGCCATGTTTGAAACTGCTGTCTGCCTGCCTGCCTGCCTGCCTGCCTGCCTGCCTGCCTGCCTGCCTGCCTGCCTGCCTGCCTGCCTGTCTGCCTGTCTGCCTGTCTGTCTGTCGGTCTGCTTGTCACACGAAAATAGTTAAGAACACCCCACAGAATATTGTTGTACAATACAATTACATTCGACATACTGATTGCATACATTTAGTACCTATAGTACCTTTTTTGTTTAAACTTACTTTCTTATGATTGGCCAGATTGGAAATGTAGACAACACATCAGGGTTAACAGCCCATACTGTTACCATAACTGCAGTGGGCTCTTTAATGAACACACTCATTTAGTGTCCAAAATGACAGAACCCCATGCAGAGCAATATCCCCTTAATATCCCTAGGACCGAACATATTTAGACACGGGGTGCAGTGCCCCCTACTGTCCCTCCCATGCCACATCCAACAGCAGAGCCAGTAGTGGGATGCAGAGTGCTACGCTACTGACACAAATATAAGGAACAACATTGACATTGACAATATGTTGGCAGCTCAACATTCCATACATACTGTACCATTTCAATCAACTGTTAAAATGTATTCTACAGTATAGTACATGTGATACTAGTTCAGTTTACTAATCTGTTTCTGACAGACCAAATCAATGTTCCTTGAAAGTCCCTGCTGTCCCATTTTAAGACAGTAGCAATCCCCACTCTCACTAGGACTGGTCGTTAGCCTTCAGTATGCTATTCATCACTGGAGGACTCAGAACACACTGGTCCCTTCAGGGTAGTGTTGCAGTAGGCAGAAATAGAATGGAAAAATACCCCATTCCACTGTAACTGACTGTACCTTTATTCTAGTCATTCTGTTTCGATAGTGGTAGAATTGTGAGTGACGACAGTCACTATGCGTGGGCCCTCTTGCCGACAGACTCTTTAGCACACCGGCTGTCCTTTGACTGTCTGGGTTTCCTTTAGCATCACATGTGTGCAGAACTGTGAAGTTAATTGCAGAAGTATAGTTGGTTAATGCAAAATCCTGATGCAATTTGCTAAAGGCTTCCGTATTGAACGAGCAGTGTGATAATGAGGTTGACTGAAGGTTGAAGGAACCAAAGGGGTGCCCTTTACTATCTCACACCTGTGGAGAGCTGCTGACCAGGCAGTGTCAGGGGAAATGACCAAGTGGGAGGGTTAGAAAATAAGTGTGGGGAAAGATACTCCTCACACTCTTTCAACATGTTTCTTTTGTAATGGTCTAAGCTCCCAACTCCCGACCACACATGCCTTCTGACGAGGGGGGTTTGAGCCCCTGTCTGTGCCCTTCTCTCTGTCTCCCTAGCTCTGCCTCCGTCTGTTCTGACAATAAAAATATCCCCCCCAAAAAAATCTTGATAACACATTTCTGTCTTTTAAACTGATTTCGCTCTCTCTCTCTCCGATCACACAGTTTATTGTAGAGACATGTATTTTAAGACATCCAGATTTTTGCCTCTTTGCTATACCTCAATATTCTCAGTTTCAGATGCCATTAATTAACCACACAGCATTGGACAATACATAAATAAATTTAGTAAGTCTGTGTATTTCAACATCAATATTCCATGACCTGTCTGGAAATGTGGTTTTCAAATATCTGGCCTTTTCTGTCTCCTCTCTCTCTCTCTCTCTCTCTCTCTCTCTCTCTCTCTCTCTCTCTCTCTCTCTCTCTCTCTCTCTCTCTCTCTCTCTCTCTCTCTCCCCCTCTCTGTAGCGTGTGGTTCTGGGTTCTTTAAGTCTTCTCAGGGGGACCAGCAGTGTCTCCAGTGTCCCATTAACAGCCGCACCACCAACGAGGGGGCCACAAACTGTGTGTGTCGAAACGGTTACTACCGCACTGACTCGGATCCCCCACAGATGCCCTGCACCAGTAGGTTCCTTGTCCTCACAGTACCACACACTTTCCACAGGTGGTGCTGTAACACAGCGGTACAGACAGTAGAAAGTCCCATACAACAGCCTGTTTAGTAAGCTTTCTGTGCATATACATTAAACAATGTATCATTAAACATTTTATATGGCTGGACAAATTATCTCAAATGATAGGGCGTTATCTTTTTGTGAGTATTAAATTGCTAAGTGAATCTATCCTTTCAACCTTAGTAATTCAGGCCTAATGTGTCATTCCCTATTGATAAAGGCACCAGCAGAGCAAAGACAGACTGAATCAGATTATTATTTGCATAATGCTATGAGCACCAATGGATTCCTCCAGCCTAATTTATTCAACATTGCCTCTTTTACCAAGTCTCCAGCTCTACTCATTTATTTTCATACAAAAAATACCAAATTATGCATACGTCTTCCGAACACGGGTTATGTTTCACGCTGGCATGTGGTGGTTCTCTTTTGCAAACACACTGAATTGGTTAAATCTCCCATCCATTATCTTCCATTGGTGCAACAGTCCAACAAGAACCACAGAGAAAATAGCCAGAGAGATTTGCATAAGCCTCTTCTTTATAAGGAGGGCAGCTGCTTCAGTGTGAAAGCATGGACAGCATCTCTAATTGCAGCCGATTTGCTTCATAATGAACTACGTTTGACCAGAACCCTATAGGCCCCAGATAAAAGGAGGGCACTATGAAGGCAATAGTCTACCATTTGGGACACAGTGCCACCGTGGAGACGTGGCCTGGAGACGTACTGATTGGACAGGCAGATATAAGTATTCACGAAAAATCTTTGTGTCAATGCTAACAGGTCTCACTTTCTGTCTGAAAGCCTGCCGGGATTCTATCGTGCTCATGAAAACACGGCGGTGTCTTTGAGTGTAGCGTCTGGTTATTCAGCTAATTCTGTTTGTTTTGTTGAGGAGTCTGTAATCATGTAATACACGTTTTGCGACCAGCTGTTAAACTGACCCTAGACCGCTACAGTACAGGCTGGGTTGGAATCAGCCCAAGATTGATGAAGACTTCCATCTGAAGTGACCCTCCCTAAACTTTTCTCAAATCCCCCTTCTCTCCTGACAGCCATTCCTTCAGCACCCCAGAGTGTGATCTCCATTGTGAACGAGACGTCCCTGAGGTTGGAGTGGAGATCGCCGCGTGACGGTGGGGGACGTGAGGACGTGGTCTACAACATAATCTGTAAAAGCTGTGGCGGGGGACGTGGAGGATGCACGCGCTGTGGGGATAATGTCCAGTTTGTCCCCCGCCAGCTGGGCCTGACAGAGACTAGCGTGCACATCACTGACCTGCTGGCCCACACACAGTACACCTTTGAGATCCAGGCGGTCAACGGGGTGTCAGACCAGAGCCCTTACTCACCTCAGTACTCCTCCGTCAACATCACAACCAACCAGGCTGGTGAGGGACCTCTTCAACGTGTTCCCTGACTTTCAGTCAAGGCAAATGTTCAGCAGAGTGTTGAATCTATGTGGGCAGGAGACAACAGTAAACACACTATTGGTTTAGAAATATGGGTGAAAGAAATAATTCTTCATATTGGCGTTAAAGGGCAATATCTAGTTGGCATTCGTGTTTTTGCTTTGCAGTTTTCAGTCATGATGTCCTCTATACTGGTTGAGGTTAAAGTTATTACACACTGGGTGTGAGGCAGTGGTGTTATTGGGGTCAGCCTTTGCGTTGAAACTCTGCCCTTGACACTGTGGTGTTTTATCCACTGCAGTGGCTGTCAGTCCATATTACTGTCTGGGAATGGACTGTGAAAAGACTAATCGTAGGGACTAATCGTAGGTTCCCATGAGCCACTATGTGTCTCCAGGACACTGAGACCTGCAGGGCAGCAATTCCAAGCTGTAAGGTGGAGCACTGATGTTCCATAATCAGGAGTGCCTCATTAGGGCCTCATCAGGACATGCCTTCTGTCTCTTCTGTGTGTGTGTCTTCGCCTAATGAGTGAATATTTTGTACCTCAGGGTGAAAACAAATACAAATTCATTTTCTCTGTGTTCTTTAGCAAATACTGGACTTAAATAACACTTAATAAGCCACCTCACCCATTACTGACTCTCAGAGGTGGACAAAGTACTGAGTAAAAGTATTTTTCAGAATAACTCTGAGTTCACAAGTTTTGGGAAGTCCCTACTTAAGACCAAATTGATCAGGTAAAAGGAGTTCACATCTTACCAGGGTCCATGATTGATATTTCCTTTACTCTTTCTAATTGTTTTATAGGTTACTGTTAAGATATGAACTACCTTTACCTGATGAATTTGATGAGTTACTCAGAATAGTACTTTTACTCAAGTAAATGTCCACCTCTGCTGACTCTTAGTTCCTTCAGATAAACACAATCAAGTCAGCCTCAAAGGCGGGACCACGCCCATGCTGTTACACTGCATCGATTTGTTCTGGTTTAGTTAGTATTTGAAAGCTTCCAGCTCTCATGTGTTGTGATGTATCTAACGCTAACCCTAACTATCTCTCTCTCAGCACCGTCTGCCGTGTCCATCATGCACCAGGTGAGCCGGACCCCTGATAGCATTACTCTCTCCTGGTCGCAACCTGACAAACCCAATGGCCTCATACTGGACTATGAGCTCCAGTACTATGAAAAGGTGAGTTCTTGTGTTCCTGCTGTATTTTGACTGTGTTATTAGTTGCTGTGTCTGCAAGCATGGAGAGCATTCAGACAGTAAGCAGAGCCAGTGCCATGCTGCATGTGTCTTCCCAGAGCATGGCAGAGTGGAACTCCTCTGTTGTACGCAGTCAGACCAATACAGCCATCATCAGAGGCTTGAAGCCTGGAGCTATATACGTCTTCCAGGTGCGAGCTCGGACCGTGGCCGGATTCGGACGCTTCAGTGGAAAGATGTACTTTCAGACCATGACCGAAGGTATGTGGTTCAAACCAGATGTAGAGACAGGGAGTATCGTTTAGTTTTGATTCTCACCAACAAATTTTGCTTTCGATTATAGTGTAGGTCAGCCTAGCAGACGTTAACAGAAAAGTTATACTGTAGGTCAGCCTAGCAGACGTTAACAGAACAGTTATACTGTAGGTCAGCCTAGCAGACATTAACAGAACAGTTATAGTGTAGGTCAGCCTAGCAGACGTTAACAGAACAGTTATACTGTAGGTCAGCCTAGCAGACGTTAACAGAACAGTTATAGTGTAGGTCAGCCTAGCAGACGTTAACAGAACAGTTATAGTGTAGGTCAGCCTAGCAGACATTAACAGAACAGTTATAGTGTAGGTCAGCCTAGCAGACATTAACAGAACAGAACGAGTGGTGCTCTGCTAATAACCTAATCCTAAACACCACTAAAACAAAAGAACTCATAATAGATTTTAGAAAACATAACATAAACCACCTGGACCTTCATAAATGGTGAGTGCATGGAGAGAGTTTATTCATTTAAATTCCTGGGCATTCATATCACAGACTGTTTCTCATGGTCAACCAACACCACAATAGTTGTCAAAAAAGCACAGCAGCGCCTTCACTTCCTGAGGATACGGAGGAAAAACAACATGAATGTGAGGCTGCTGGTGTCCTTTTACAGATCTACAATAGAGAGCATACTTTCTTACTGCATCTCTGTGTGGTTTGCTGCATGTTCTGCTGCAGACAAAAAGGCTCTGCAGAGAATTATCAAGATTGCAGAAAAAATAATTGGCTGTCCCCTCCCCTCCCTGTCAGATATTGCACTCAGCCGTACTCTCTCAAGAGCCAAGAACATTATTAAGGACAATACTCATCCTGGTCACCACCTGTTTCAATTGTTACCCTCTGGTAGGTGGTATAGGTCCATAAAATCAAACACCACTAGATTTAAAAATAGCTTCTTCCCAAATGCAATAGTTTCTCTAAACAAATGCAGTTAGACAAACCCAGTCACTCACTGTTAACCCCTGCACTATGACTTTTATTCTGTTTTTACCATTGTTTTGATTAAGTTTTATAGGTCTTGTAAGGATAACTTATTGTATTTATTGTATGCACCAAGTGGAGAAGCGCGCCTAATTTCGCTGTATTGTAAAATACAATGACAATAAAGGCATTCAATTCAATTCAACAGTTATAGTGTAGGTCATCCTAGCAGACGTTAACAGAACAGTTATAGTGTAGGTCAGCCTAGCAGACGTTAACAGAACAGTTATAGTGTAGGTCAACCTAGCAGACGTTAACAGAACAGTTATAGTGTAGGTCAGCCTAGCAGAC
>JACXGM010025611.1:0-15231 GCA_016801145.1 Umbra pygmaea | reverse complement strand
GGGGTCAGTGGCTCGTTCACGTGCGTTCAATCTCACGTTGATTGTGATTTATAAAGGAAAGATGCGCAGGACCTGGCGTACGACCGGTTTTATACATGTGAATTTTTCTGTGCGTACGTACTTTTCCAGTTTTGGCCGTACGCCATCTTCTGGTATGTAAGCTGCGCAATCTTTTATACATGAGGCCCCAGGTGTCTTGAATCATTCCACACCGATCACAACCATAAAGTGTCTATCCTGAGTGTATTCTCTGATGTGAAGCCAGGTTGTCTGACCGAGGAAATCTCTTTCCACATTGATCACAACCATAAGGTTTCTCTCCTGTGTGTATTCTCTGATGCTTCTAAAGGGTTTCTGATGTAGAAAATCTCTTTCCACACTGATTACAATCACAAGGTTTCTCTCCCGTGTGTATTCTCTTATGAATAATCAACATGTTTGATTGAGAAAATCTCTTTCCACACTGATGACAACCATAACGCTTCTCTCCTGTGTGTATTCTCAAATGTGTAACCAGGGTTCCTGATTCAGCAAATCTCTTTCCGCACTGATCACAACCATAAGATTTCTCTCCCGTGTGTATTCTCTTATGTGTAATCAATATGTCTGATCGAGAAAATCTCTTTCCACACCAGTCACAACCGTAAGGCTTCTCTCCAGTGTCTCTGTGCTGATATATCTTGAGGAGTTTGATCTTAGAGATGTTCTTTTCCTCATCAATGTTGGAATGTTGTTCAGCCTCTCCTGATGATAAGCCGCTCCCACTGAGGTGACTGTTAGAACTGTGCACTGTGAAACAAAAACAAAAAGATGGATTAGTCTAAAAACAAGGTAAATTTCTATAAGAAAAAATGCATTAATCTTTTTCTTAACTAATTTTCTGTATTAATATTTAATCCTGACATCTTAACAGCGTGAATTACCACTGCAGAGTACCCTGTGCACTGCCTGATCCAGATGTCTGATGGTGACACCAAATTAAATTAAATTTTCACAGAATCACTCTTGATTTCATTGAAGCTCATATGTTGGTATCTACAGGCCGGGCAAAAAATGATGACCAATCCAGCAGTCTACTTTCTCTATTTCAGGGAACTACCTCTGCCACTGCGCAGCCAGCTTAGCTCAGGTATGTAATATACAATTGACAGCTCCGCCACGTCTGTTGAATTCTGTAAAAGCTGGGGAGTATTAGTTAAAGGGAAATGTCACAGTAAACCAAATTCTTAATATAGTATTTAAAAATGTTACCATAGATGGTGAGTTGTACAAAACCTCTTTTAAGTAAACTCTGTGTACACAAACAATATTCTCAATGCTCAAGTTCATGTGTATAGCCCCTGGTGATACTTCGAGCAAAGTTTCATGTTGTGTCGAGCCTTTTTAGTGTTTTAAAAATAGCTTTTTGCTGCTATCATATTAATGCCCCCATCACTCCCATTCAAAAAGCAATTTGGACCAACAAAAAACAAAAAATCTGCTAATGATATAGTAATTCATAATAATAAAAAAGATTTTCGTTTTTGATCAACATTTCTGCTGTGTTGGACTGTCGCCACTGCGTTAAAATATTTCTTAATTGGCAGTGGCCCCCCAACCCCCCTCCAATGATACAATGCCCCTCCAGTAGATCTGCTCTGGCAGAAATATCCTTGAGGAAATATGCAATGAAATGATAAGAAATCTCAGCCAGGGTCACCACTTACTAATTGTATTAATTGGCCAGATGTGGTTGTTATGGATCTTTAAATATTATCCCATGTTGTTAAGTATTTTCTAAAAGCTATGGATCTTGTGAACAGGATGCAGCAGAGACCAAAGTTATACAATATTGGAAAAAGTGACTTATACAATATTGAGGAATTGTCCAGTGTAAAATGTAGTTGGCATGATCAGGTTAAAACAAAAGCATGGCCTGGCTGGGGGTCCCCGAGGAGAGGTTTGGGAACCACTGGCCTAGCCAGTCTCCAGACCTGAACTCAATAGAAAATCTTTGGAGGGAGCTGACGTCCGTATTGCCCAGCGACAGCCCCGAAACCTGAAGGATCTGGAGAAGGTCTGTATGGAGGAGTGGGCCAAAATCCCTGCTGCAGTGTGTGCAAACCTGGTCAAGAACTACAGGAAACTTAATTGCAAACAAAGGATTCTGTACCAAATATTGAGTTTGTTTTTCTGATGTATCAAATACTTATGTTATGCAATAAAATGCAAATTCATTATTTAAAAATCATATTTGTGATTTTCTGGATTTTTGTTTGGGATTCCGTCTCTCACAGTTGAAGTGTACCTATGATAAAAATTACAGACCTCTACATGCTTTGTACAGTGCCTTGCGAAAGTATTCGGCCCCCTTGAACATTTTGACTTTCTGCCACATTTCAGGCTTCAAACATAAAGATAAAACTGTAATTTTTGGTGAAGAAGCAACAACAAGTGGAACGAAATTTATTGGATATAAATAAATAAATAAAGTTTCATATCATTATGTTTGAAGCCTGAAATATGGCAAAAGGTCGAAAAGTTCAAGGGGGCCGAATACTTCTGCAAGGCACTGTAAGTAGGAAAACCTGCAAAATCGGCAGTGTATCAAATACTTGTTCTCCCCACTGTATTTTAATATATTAAGAATAAACTAGGCCAACTTCTAATGGGACTAATCTGGAAGTCTCCAGAGGCCCTTAAAGTAGGAAATAAAAAGTTTGCCACCTGTAATAAAATGTATTTGTGGAGCCCCTAAGAGAGTACTTAACCTTCTCCAGCTGCAGGAAGTATATCTCTGAGACAATGAGAGACTGAGGGTGGCTGGAAAGACTTCCAGTGAAGGAGAATTCTGTGTTGAGCCAATAGTGTTGTGAAAGCTACAGTGTCTGCATGTTTGGGGTCAAATGAGATTACGTCCTCCCGAACACCTAAAACCACTATCAGGGGACGGGGAACAGGTGACTTTGAAGTACTTTAGATAAGACCTGGAAGATGTAGTCCCTCAACTTTGAAAGAACATTGATAAAAATTTAAAAAAACATATGATAAAGGTGACATGGGGAGGTATGACATCTGTCACAGACATCAACTACAGTCGGGTAGATTTCAGTCTTGATTTGGAGAAGTGAACTCTATGAACCACCTTAAACTGTATAAGCCCAGATGTGACACAGGGTGTAGTTGAGCTAACTCTTATGACCTCATCCCATCACACCTCACTGAATTCAACACCCATTTCCTGTTCCCAGGCAGATGTAGTTTTATTAATGGAATGTTCGTCAAAACCCAAAATACATGAATGTACCTGAGAAATTACTGATTTCGGTTAGGGCTTGAGAGTCAATAATGTCCCAGGCTTGTACAGGAGGTAAATCAGGAAAGCCACAACATTGGGAGGAATCAAATGTCTTATCTGAAGAAAAAAGCAAAACTGAGGGGGAAATTGGGAGAAAAACACCGTAGATACTTTAAAGAGGTAAACGTGCCTCATAGTCTCTCTAGGTGGCACCAATGAGTACTTGAAAATTTAACCAGAATTGGATTATCTGAAAGTTGGCCCGCCCTATATTAGTAAAGAAAATTGGGAAATGCAAGCCCTCTGCTTAATTTGCATCTCTGAATACTAGGGCTGGGAGGTATACCGGAAAAAAACTATATACCGGTCTTCATGTATCTAGCAGTTTGCTATATTCGTGAGCAAGGGAACAATTTGTTGTTAAAAAGGGTGCAATGTCAATAGTGTGGACATGGTTTGGTTTAAGACGCCAAACAAATCCTGCAGGATCCTGCAAGATCACGCACACAATACAACATGTATTACATGGCAGCCAAAAGTAGCAGCCATCAGGCAAGTGTTATTTAAATATACTTCTGGTGTACTTACAAACTTT
Source organism: Umbra pygmaea (assembly GCA_016801145.1). Classification (NCBI taxonomy): domain Eukaryota; kingdom Metazoa; phylum Chordata; class Actinopteri; order Esociformes; family Umbridae; genus Umbra; species Umbra pygmaea. The sequence continues at coordinate 11,359 of JACXGM010025611.1, read as the reverse complement.
TCAATGCCTCATTTTGTAAGTACAAAAACTATTTGTACTACTGTAGAAGTTTGGTAGTATTCTGGGCATTATTAGTGGGGTTATTTACGAGATACACCCTTGGTTCCATTAGCGCCTGCACTAAGCCACTCGACCAATGTTATAACAACGGAAAAAAGCATATGCGGGGTTGTTTGGCTCGAGGTCAAGGTGCATAGGCCCCCAGGGTTATATTACTCTGAACTATCACTTTAAGCCTGAGACTGTAAATAGGCTAGTTTTCCTTGCCCATAACCTGAGAAACCACTCTGGGGTGCGTTTCCCGTACAACGATGCAACTCGGTGGTTTAACCACCATAGTACGATGCATCTTTAAAGAAATCAACTAGCTAGTCACTACTGTTTCCCGAAACCATGGTACCTGTGTCGCAGATCCATGGTTTGAACCACATTGGTTGGAGCTGTCGTTATGACCTTCTACTTCTTCGACCTAATGGCGGACTGGTGCTATGAGCACATATCGCCACCTGCTGTAAAGGTTGGTTATTTTCTCTTTTCGACTGCGCTTCCTTAGTGAAGATGTGGAGTAATTACGTTAACAACTCAAAATTCATTCTTTGCACAATAAAATATATACATATAAAAACAATGTTGTCTTCTCTGATCCCAAAATCCATAACTATTAATTTCACAATTTCATATGTATTAATTTCTTATTGAATATTAATAGAACAGCACAATAAAAATAAAAATAAATTATGCGTTTTAAAAACACTGCGATTGTTATATTGTAAACACATGTTGCATATTTTGCTTAAGATCATTAGCCTACCTATTTAAGTCCCCTTGCCATACAGCTATGTGTTCATATGACCTGTCTGAATTCTGACACGAAAACCACAATTTTCAAACAATGAAGTTACAGTTATTTTGGAGGACGTGGAGAATAATAAAATCCAGCTATTTTAAAATTATGTTACAAATGGTGATAAAAAAATCCTGGGCAGAAATCACCCAAAAAATAAATGTTGTGGCTATGGTTATGAGCGCAGCCCAGAAGAAGTTAGAAAAAAAGTGGACGGACTTCGCAAGTGTGACAAAACCTCCGTTTGCAGCACTTCGAAGGGAGAACAATAATATCGTTTCAAATAATTTGTAATAAAAAGCAAACCTGACCACCTCAACTTTCAGTCATCCAAATCACTTACAGTGGATGGTGAAAGCTTCGAAATAAATAGGCTATAGGGTTGATAAGTCTGAATAGAACACATCCCAGCTGCTGCGAAATCAACGACGTCGACACAACAAACTAACAAGGAACGATGCTTCTAACCACAGGTTAGGAGCTGTCGTTCTAACCAACAAGTCTGCGATGCAGTTTGCGAATGTTCGTTTGAACTATGGTTTCGGGAAACACCAAATCGTTGGACTATGTTAGTAATGACGGAACTTGCGACCAGTTGGCTAACGATGCTTTCGGGAAACGCACTCCTGATTGTCTGTTCCATACCAGTAGGTAATCTACTTAAATGACAGTGGGACCTTTCTGTAATTCTTAAGCCTTTATTTGAAGCTGTGATCTTGTCCTGGTTTACATTAATATTTACATTATCTCGTTATTCTATTTGGTACCATTCATCAGCCTTTGCAATTTATTTAAGTTATATATTGTGTTATTTATTTTCAATGTGGTGGTGCCATAACATGCCACGGTTCAGTACTAAAGCCATAGACAGAGGATAGACTTGTTTTTTTCCGGTTGCAAAGTTATTTATTAGTATTCCTGCATTTAAAGGTTTAAACAATAGCACTACTTTTACTTACTCAGAATTGTTTATTGGTGTTCCACCAAAAATCACAATGAACGAAGCTACTTAAATCTGCTTAGAATGAATTTCTTTCAACCCTTTATTTAAAAAATGAAATACCTTTAAATACAGTGATACCGTCAAACATTTCATAAATATGTACTCCTAAATAAAAAACTGTCGGAGCACACAAATAAATTTAGGAGCGCATTGAAAAATGTTCAAGTAACACAGAATTTACACTTTCTTTTTTCTCAGTGTTTTTTCCACCTTTCTCTCACTTGGACTGCACTGCACAGAGAACTACTGCAGTTGGCGCATGACTACTTGCAGAATGTGGGAGTTGTAGTTTTTTAACAATTAAAATTGGGGGGAAAATCATTATAGTAGGTTGTAATCTGTGGGTGGGTGCTGTGCAGTGTCTGACCTTTGTGGTGATCCTCCAACTGGTGCAGGTGCTGGTTTTAGTGCTGGTCCCGGTGTTGGTCCTGATGTTAAGGTTGGTTTTGGTGATGTAACTGTTCTTGGTGCTGATTCTGGTGCTCGTCCTGGTGCTGGTGCTCATCCTGGTGCTCGTCCTGGTGCTGGTGCTCGTCCTGGTGCTGGTGCTCGTCCTGGTGCTGGTGCTCGTCCTGGTGCTGGTGCTCGTCCTGGTGCTCGTCCTGGTGCTGGTGCTCGTCCTGGTGCTGGTGCTCGTCCTGGTGCTGGTGCTCGTCCTGGTGCTGGTGCTCGTCCTGGTGCTGCTACTGTTGCTGAAGCCATTCCCAGTGCTGGTTCTTGTAGTGGTGCTCTTCCCTTGGGGTCCGGAGGTGCCTCCCTTTGGTGACGGGTCTTGTTGGCGTAAGATGTCGGGCAATCTTTAAAGATATCTCCCCCTTCACCGCAGAGATTTCACCTCCTTTCCTTTGTGCAATCTTTGGTGTAGTGCTCCCCACTGCATGCCTTGCATTTGATGACTGTGCAGTCTGCGGCTGAGTGGTTTAATGAGCTGCAGTTCCTGCACAGTCTTGGCATCCCATAATAGTAGATGTGTCCCCTATTGTGTCCTAGTGTAATGGTGTCGGGTATGTGCAAATGTGCTCCAGTTAGGTCCCTTCTTAGTTTGGCCTCCACCCTTCTGACCCCTGTCCACACCCCGTCCTCATCCTTGACCTCCTGGAGTGTTGTAGTTATGTCTGCATAACCTTGGTCACTTGCGTCAGCAAAGTGATGTAACTGTGCTTGCGTTATTGCTCCGAAGTTGTTACTCTTGAAACATCGTTACACTTCGAAGTTTGCAATTTGACTCTAACCAGTTGTCCATTTTGATCATTGTTCACAGATGTTGAGCGGTGCCTCTTCATCCCAGCCTAGGTTCGCCTTACAGAGCTTCTGTATCAAGACTTTAGCTGTTAATGTAAAGGGGGTTAGGAAGCCAAGGGGGTCGTAGATAGAACAGACCATTGACAACATTCCTCTTCTTGTAAGCGGCTGTAATTTTGGCTGAACATTAAAGGTGAAGTTGTCACTCTCAATGCACCATTGCAGACCCTAGGGCCTTTCAGTTGGAAGTTTGTCTTTGTCAAGGTTGAGATCCATAATTTCTTTGGTTCTATCCCCTATGTTACTATCAGTGCGGTCATCCGTTTGGCCAGAACAGTCTCCGTACAGGTCCTCTGCCCAACCAATGCAGTACCCAGCTCCTACACCATCTACAGTAACCACTATGGAATACATGTACATCACCACTATGACGTACACTGCAGATCTCTTGATAGTACTCCTCTGCATGCTAGGCCGGCACAGAACGCAACTAGCCGTGACACAGCTGAACTGATGCCGAAAAAATAGGAGCACTGAATGTGGAGTCAGTAGCTTCTGTTGGTCCGTCTGTGGGGTCAGTAGCTTCTGTTGGTCCATCTGTGGGGTCAGTAGCTTCTGTTGGTCCGTCAGTAGGGTCAGTAGCTTCTGTTGGTCCATCTGTGGGGTCAGTCGATTCTGTTGGTTCGTCTGTGGGGTCAGTAGCTTCCTTTAGTCCGTCTGTGGGGTCAAGAGTTTGCTGAACCAGACACTCACTCACATCATGCTGAAAACAGAGACTACACTCATTGTCTGAACACAGTATACATCACCAGATAAGAGACAATAATATATTTAAAATAGTACAACCGGCACTGTGTGGCAGAAATTTTATATTTTCTCATCAATCAGGCATGGAACATGAAGAACAAATACCTTAAAATAATTTATTTGACCATGTAGTCTTACTATATGTACTCTCCTGAGTATTTCCTACAACACGTTGTCCAGTTTGCACTCGATAGGTTTTGTGTTATGAGGCAATATGTATTCCACTTACAGTGCATTACAGTGTATTCCAATGGGGCTTATGTGGGTGGTCGTGGTAAAAGTTCTCAGAAATTCATCCAACAACTATGATGATGTCATCACATTGATTCCAGGCAAGGAAAGAATCTGTCTAGAGAATTGGTGTCCTATCACACTGTTAAATCCCGTGAGATCACACAAAGAGCCAAACATGTATTGCCTAGCAGCCGAGAGTAGCTAATCAGACCCTCCGATACCCACTTCCAAAAAGTGAGCAATGATGCAGCCTTTGCTAACAAGTGGTGAGTGGCAGCAAAAACTGTCCTGTCCTGTATGGATCTACATTTGTGTCTTTATATGGCAATCAAAACTTTTTGCTTTGCAAACAAAAATTTTTTTTCAAATGCAAAACACATGTTTTAATCACATATTATATAATATATATAAGAAAGTAGAAAACTTTTGCTTGCAAAACCAAAACCTTTGCTTGCAAAACCAAAACCTTTGCTTGCAAAACCAAAACCTTTGCTTGCAAAATATGGAGCTAAATTTGTGTATTTATATCATAATCAAAACTTTTTGCTTTGCAAACAAAACTATTTTTTTAAAAGAAAAACACGTTTTAATCACATATTATATAATATATATATAAAAAAAGTATAAAACTTTTGCTTGCAAAACAAAACTTTTTGCTTGCAAAACCTAAACCTTTGCTTTGTCGATGAACTCTTGACCCCATTCCTGTCGGCTTCCCAATTGGTCAACGCAGCAGAACGTCAGAACGTCATTGAACGTAACTCTTTTGGTTCAAACGTAGTAGCCGATGGCTGCTAGTGCCGTTGGCTGCCCCTGTCCCAGTGCCGTTGGCTGCCCCTTTCCCAGTGCCGTTGGCTGCCCCTTTCCCAGTGCCGTTGGCTGCCCCTTTCCCAGTGCCGTTGGCTGCCCCTGTCCCAGTGCCGTTGGCTGCCCCTGTCCCAGTGCCGTTGGCTGCCCCTGTCCCAGTGCCGTTGGCTGCCCCTGTCCCAGTGCCATTGGCTGCCCCTGTCCCAGTGCCTTTGGCTGCCCCGTCCCTGAGCCTTTGGCTGCCCCTGTCCCCGAGCCTGCTCTGGCTCCCGAGCCTGAGCCTTTCATTGTCCCTATGCCTTCCATTGTTCCCGTACCATTAGCTGTCCCTGAGCCTGCCCGAGTCTCCGGGCATGTGCCTGATCCAATCTCCGTGCCAGTGTCTGCCCCTGTCCCCGTGCCAGTGTCTGCCCCTGTCCCCGTGCCAGTGTCTGCCCCTGTCCCCGTGCCAGTGTCTGCCCCTGTCCCCGTGCCAGTGTCTGCCCCTGTCCCCGTGCCAGTGTCTGCCCCTGTCTCCATGCCAGTGTCTGCCTCTGTCCCCGTGACAGTGTCTGCCCCTGTCCCCGTGCCAGTGTCTGCCCCTGTCCTTGTGCCAGTTCCTGCCCTAGTCCCCACTCCGGTGCTTGTCCCCGGGCTTGCGCCTGCCCCGGTCTCTGTGCCCTTCTCTGTGTCTGTCTGTTTGTCTGTGTCTGTCTCTGCTGTGTCCTTCCAGGTTCCTGTGTCTGCTGTGGTTCTGGTGCCTGCTCCGCTTTTGCCTCGGCCCACCAAGCCCCCTCCGGTCTGGCCGCCTCCCGCGGGGCCATTTACTCCGCCTTTGTCGGCCCGGACTCTGCGTCTGGTGCCGCCTGCCTGGCCTCCTTTTCCTTTGCTCCTCCTTTTCCCTCCGGCCCACCATTGCTGCTTCATCCCTCCGGTCCGCTGCTGCTGTCTCCGCCCTCCGGCCTGCCGAAACTCCCTCCACCTGCCTGGTCTGCTTGTCTGCTTCGCCCTGGGGTGCCTCCGCCGTCCTGGTTTCCGCCGCTATGGTCTCCTGCCTGGGTCTTCTGCCACCTGGTGTCCTGTTGCGTGTTTGCTGTTTGGCGCCTCAGGAGCTGCGCCTTGGTGGGAGGGTTCTGTAACATTCCCCAGTTCCCCTTCCCTGAGGACTACAGCTTCCCTATCCTAGACTGCTCAGAACTACAATTCCCATAATCCGGACTCAATCACCCTTATTCAGTACACCTGCTCTCACCCTGTCTGTATATAAGGCTTACACACACCATTGCCTCTTCGCGAGTTATTGTAAGTAATTCATTTTCTTCCTACTGAGCATACAATTCTTGGATTGTTATTCTGGCCTGACCCTTGCATTGTGTATTACGTATTTTGTCTTGGATTATCCTCTGTACCTTCGCTTAATCTGTTCTGCCTTGTTTCCGTATATTCTGCCTGTCTGAGAACCTGATTAGTGTACCGAACTCTGCCTGTCTGAATACCTGCATTTGTGTATAGAACTCTGCCCGTCTGACTGCCTGGATTTGTTTATGGAACTCTGCCTGTCTGACTGCCTGGATTTTGGTAACAATACATAGCCCTTAACATCACCCTGCATTTCTTGTACAAAATAAACCTCATTATCTTTATTAACCAATTCTGGGAGTCATCGTTACAATACCCAGATGGCTGTGAAGAATGATGGAAAGAAAATTGCTGCACGTTGGCACTGCTTGGCAGGGTGATGAACAGTGGGCTAACTACAAATATTTACAATGACCACTAGACAAGAGGATGTCTTGAGACTGCCTTGAACACATGTCACTTTGAGGACCACAATGGAAATAAGTCATGGACTTTATTGTGTTTTTATCCTCGATTGTATTTGATGTCTTTTCATGTGTGTAAGGCATTTGATACAATTAAATAAATCAAATCAAATAAAAAAAATCACTCCTACTAAAGTCAGGTAAGGCTTAAAATGCTTGGCCTGGCACAGTTGCTGGTTCTGCAAGCTTACAGGAAACACACATGGTATGGGTTTCATGGAAGTTCATAGGACAAGTGACTGCCTGGCTACGCAAAACTTGGGTTATAACAATCATGTAAGGCTTAAAATAATATTCTTCATCTATCCTGATCAGGGCAGCTGACAGGGGGATGACAACCGGGAATGTTGTCCCGGGCCCATTCCATTTTTTTTAGCGGGGGGCTCTAAATGTGGAGTTTAATGCAATTTTAAATGTATGTAACAAAATTCCCCCCACATCAACAAAAACTTCCAGAGGGCAAACTGCATCCTATGTTGTGATTTTTTTATTTGAAGCTCTTGCGCAATGTAATTTCACTCTCTCTTTCTTTGCCTAGATGATAGTAACGCCTGTTCTCGACGTATATTCAACTGAAGACTGCACACAAGAAGGCCGTCCTGATGTCTCACCATCACTGACAGATAGTCGTCGAGAAAATTTAACAACATGCAGTCGTACAGTACTGTAGGCTAAGTGCATGTAGCTGTTTTCAATAAAAAATAAAATTGGCAGGTGCATACCTACCACCCAAAGGCCGTGTTGTTTTTTGTCTACTGTTTATTGTTGAGTACCTAAGCTGTTTAAAATGAAAGCCTACTGATATACTTCAGCAGTAATGCATAAGTAAGTGTAGTATATGGAAAACGTACCACAGCCAGGGGATACAGCCCTTATTCCTGGTCTGTTGAGTATATTCTGTAAACACTGAGATTTAATATTTTTAAAGGCCTTTCTCACATTATGAGGTACTATGATTTGATGATTGAGCAAATAAATTTATGTTTTAAATGTAAAAAACACATGTTAAATAAGTGAAAGGGTTGTAAATTCTTTCTGATGGCACTGTATTTACTGTCTAAAATACAGTTTACAAAACAGGTAGGCATATACTGTGAGGGAAAAAATGAATTGGTCCTCTGCTGATTTTGAACATTTGCCCACTGAAAAAGAAATTATCAGTCTATAATTTTATTGGTAGGATTATTTGAACAGTGAGAGACAGAATAAAAACAAAAAATCCAGAAAAACATTTTAAACAAGTTTTTAATTGATTTGCATTACAATGAGTGAAATAAGTATTTGATCCCCTCTCAATCATCAAGATTTCTGGCTCCCAGGGGCGTCTTGTTAAAGAGAGTGCTCCTAAAGTCAGCTTGATACCTGTATAAAAGACACCTATCCACAGAAGCAAGCAATCAATCAGATTCCAAATTCTTCACCATGGCCAAGACCAAAGAGCTGTCCAAGGATGTCAGGGACAAGATAGTGGACGTAGAAAAGGCTGGAATGGGCAACAAGACCATCACCAAGCAGCTTTGTGAGAAGGTGACAACAGTTGGTGCAATTAATCGCAAATGGAAAAAACAAAATAACCGTCTTCTCCTCGGTCTGGTGCTCCATGCAAGATCTCACCTGGTGGAGTTGCAATGATCATGAAAATGGTGAGGAATCAGCCCAGAACTACACGGGGGGATCGTGTCAACGATCTCAATAATAATAATAATGCATTCAACTTATATAGTGCTTTTCTTCCAAGGAACTCAAAGCGCTTTACACAGTGAGGGGGAAAGAGCTTTACTCAAGGATGCTGGGACCATATTCACCAAGAAAACAATTGGTAACACACTCCGCTGTAAATGACTGAAATCCTGCAGCACCCGCCAGGTCCCCCTGCTCACGAAAGACCAGTTTGAAGTTTGCCAATAAACATCTGAATGATACAGAGGAGAACTGGGTGAAAGTGTTGTGGTCAAAATCAAGCTTTTTGGATTCAACCCAACCCGCCATGTTTGTAGGAGGAGGACTGCTGCCTATCACCCCAAGAACACCATCCCCACCATCAAACATGGAGGTGGAAACATTATGCTGTGGGGTGTTTTTCTGCTAAGGGGACAGGACAAATTCACCGCATCAAAGGGACGATGGACAGGGCCTTGTATTGTTAAATCTTGGGTGAGAACCTCCTTCCCTCAGCCAGGGCATTGAAAATGGGTCGTGGATAGGTATTCCAGCATGACATTGACACAAAACACACGGCCAAGGCAACAAAGGAGTGGCTCAAGAAGAAGCACATTAAGGTCCTGGAGTGCACTAGCCAGTCTCCAGACCTTAATCCCATAGAAAATCTGTGGAGGGAGCTGAAGGTTCGAGTTGCCAAACGTCAGCCTCGTAACCTTCATGACTTCAGGTAGCTTGATGAGGCCTTAAATGCCGTGTATTAACCATGCGATTACATATTGCTGATAGGCCTGAGTCTACCAGCTGATATAAAAACAAACACTGACTCACAATGGTTTCCTGTATGAACTGACTGCACAATTTCAGATGAAAAAATAAAAATACTGCAGTGAAACCACTGTTGGAGTTTGCTAGTACTTAGATTAGCGTACCAATTGTGACCAATTGTGAACCTACCAGCTGATGCCACAAATGGTAACAAAGAAAAAGTGTAGTAACTGTTCACGCTTACCTTGTACCTGATTGATTGGGTCACTAATTGTTTAGACTAGCTGACAGGCTAGGTCTGAATTGGTAACTAATTAAAAGGAAAGCCTAAAAACCAGCAGACACTGACTAGGCCCTCCATATAACCACTTTAGTACCTATGATAGGTCTATATCATCACGTAGGAACAACACATTAATCTAGTTGAGAAAATAAATAACCAAATTAGTGGATGTACAAAATTCTATTCAAATATTGCACAATTTGAAAAAATGTATTTGTTAACTGGTGGAGGATTAACAGCTCATCTGGCCTGTGGATCCATCGTTTTCAAGACTAAACAATTTGGTTTTGGTTGAAAAAAATAATCAAGGACAATTTGTCAACATTACTAAATTCATGTGTTCTATGCTGTAAACTTTAAAGTGAGTGATATTAGAATTAACAATATGGTATCATCATAGAAATAGAACAAAGAGATTATTTAAACAAAATTAAATGATTCACTGAGTCAAAACATATAAAGCTTGATAATAACTGATCGGAATGATCAGTTCACATCAGTGATTCAGTATGTCCATCACTAATAACTGCAGTAGTCCTCAACAACAATAAGAATATTACACAGATTTAATCATAATGTCGACACTTCTAATTCATTGGTGGAAGTCGATAAAACAATTGGGCTAACTGATGAAGGCCACATGAGAAAGCATGAAGACAAAACTCAGCCTCCATGGTTTCTCCTATCTTTTTTAAATAGGTGAGATTCGTACCCTCCAGTGTGGTTTAACCTTCGATCTTTAGCGAAATTTTGGCTACTTTCCACACTGATCAAAACCATAAAGTTACTCTCATGTGTGTATTCTCTTATGTGTAAACAACTTGTCTGACCGAGAATATCTCTTTCCACACTGATCACAACCATAAGGTTTCTCTCCGGTGTGTATTCTCTGATGTTTAGCCAGGTACCCTGGCCGACCAAAACTCTTTCCACACTGATCACAGCCATAAGGCTTTTCTCCAGTGTGTATTCTCAGATGTTGAGCCAGGTTTCCTGAATGAGTAAAAGTCTTTCCGCACTGATCACAACCATAAGGCTTCTCTCCAGTGTGTATTCTCTTATGTTTAGCCAGGTGCCCTGACCGACCAAAACTCTTTCCACACTGATCACAGCCATAAGGCTTTTCTCCAGTGTGTATTCTCAGATGTTGAGCCAGGTTTCCTGAATGAGTGAATGTCTTTCCGCAATGATCACAACCATAAGGCTTCTCTCCAGTGTGTATTCTCTGATGAACCTTTAATTCATTTGAAGTAATAAAACTGCTATCACAGTCTAAGCAGTGGTAAGGCTTCTCTCCAGTGTGTATCCTCTTATGTGTAAGCAACATGTCTGACCGAGAATATCTCTTTCCACACTGATCACAACCAAAACGTTTCTCTCCGGTGTGTATTCTCTGATGTTTAGCTAGGTGCCCTGACTGAGAAAATCTCTTTCCACACTGATCACAACCATAAGGCTTCTCCCCAGTGTGTATTCTCTGATGAACCTTTAATCCATTTGAAGTAATAAAACTGCTATCACAGTCTAAGCAGTGGTATGTCTCTCCAGTAAGTATTCTCTGATGCTTCACAAGTTGTCTTGATTTAGCAAATCCCGTTCCACACTGTTTACAATCATAAGGCTTCTCTCTATTATGTATTCTCCTATGTGCAGTCAGGTGTCCTGACCGAGAAAATCTCTTTCCACACTGATCACAACAATAACGTTTCTCTCCTCTGTGTAATCGATGATGTTCAGCCAGGCTCCCTGACTGAGTAAATCTCTTTCCACACTGATCACAAACATAAGGCTTCTCTCCCGTATGTATTCTCTGATGAATATTTAACCCACTTGAAGTAATAAAACTGCTACCACAGTCTAAGCAGTGGTAAGGCTTCTCTCCAGTGTGTATTCTCTTATGCCTCTTCAGA
>JACXGM010025609.1:0-15230 GCA_016801145.1 Umbra pygmaea | reverse complement strand
TGTGTGTGTGTGTGTGTGTGTGTGTGTGTGTGTGTGTGTGTGTGTGTGTGTGTGTGTGTGGCAATGCCTTGGAGGAGGTATGAAAACATTCGATATTTCACAAAAACGTAAGCGTGATCATTGTAGAGAATTATGGCTGATTCCCAGTGCAGATAAAGGCATAATGAGGAAGGTTACTGCCAGACAAATTCATAAGATTAAGAGAGCAGCTGCTAAAATTCCATCACAAAGCAGCAAACAGCTATTTGAAGCTGCTGGTGCCTCTGGAGTCCCGCTGCCCTCAAGGTCTAGGATCCTCCATAATAGTGTAGGGATGCGGTAGTCTTAATGACCGTAGTGGAATCGTGTGTGTGTGGTCATGGGACTTTTAAATCAATTCAGAAAACTGTGAGCAAATAAAGATCTGCCATTTTTTCTGTTTAGAGTTGTTGTGCCAAATGATAAAACATCTATCCCTTTTCCCCTTTGTGTTCATTGTTTGATGGTTAAAGTGTGTGTTTACTGCTCAGCCGTGACATCTGTCTCATGGTACAGTTAATTTCACTGCCTAAAAAAAATGAAAGCTGCCCCCATACTGGTGTCAGTATGTAGGATTCTTATGTAGGATTCTCGGTAGTGTGTAACATTTCTATTCAGCTGCATGCCATTGGATTTTGAATGTGACTCTGTGTTCTAACCTCCCATTCCCAGGTGTGCCATCTGAGGTAGACAGCTACCACAGCTTGTTTCCTTTAGAGCCCCTCCCTCCTCCCAACCGCCTGCAGAAGACCAGCAACTTCAGCTACATCACTTCCTGCTACAAGGCTGTCAACAGCAAGGATGACCTGCCTTACTGCCTGAGACGGATACATGGTGACGCGTTTGTTTTGCTAGACTTGTGAAGAACTTTAAGGCTCTAAAGTGTGTTCATTATAAAATTGGGTTTTCCCTAAACCAAAACATGACAGAATTAAAAGTAAATATTTTGTAATTTGGTCAGTTCTTATGCTATATGCTAGGCTATATCCTGACTGCCTTGAATAGCGCAAAAAGGAGAATCAAAACCCAAGCTAAACCACTTATGATATTTTTCCTTGGTTGTGCTTCGTCTCCAGGTTTCAGCACCGCCTTGCCCTAAAAGTGATTTGCCCAAACTTTTAGTGATGACGAAAGAACAACAGGAACAACGATTATCATTATTTCACGTACTTGATCCACTGCTGTCAGTCTATACAATACAGACTTTGCCAACGGGGGATAAACATAACCTATCCTTAAGTCTGAACCCTTAACAGAAATTACTACTAATTAAATCATTAACAATGCTAAAATAGCTTTTTTCAGAGGATAGGGAGACTAGTATGTAGAGGGAAACAAAGGAGTCACAGACAGTGGGCCAAGCCGGGGCTCGAACCCATGTCGACAGGGGACATGTGTTCTACAGAGTCGAGTTTGTTCTCACTCCCTGATTTGCCATTGGTCGCTATACTTGTGAGAATATTTGGTAAAGTAGTAAAACACAAAAACAAAAGTGTCCTTTTTAAAAATAACAGGAGTATTGAGTGGTCATACTTATTTTCTCTGTAGGTTTCAGGCTGGTGAACACAAAATGCATGATGCTGGTGGACATGTGGAAGAAGATCCAGCACTCCAACTCAGTCACGCTGAGGGAAGTCTTCACCACCAAGGCCTTTGGAGACCACTGTAAGTCCTGTGTGATGCGTGCAGGCTCGAGGCTACTGTGGGATTGGTGTATGTCAGTCACGATTAGGGTGGCAACATTCCCGGAACGGTCAATGAATTCACTGGGTTTCCAAAACTTCTGTTCAGAAAACTCTGGACTCACATTCGATCCATTTCTGACAATCCCCAAGATGGGGTACTGATATACATTCATAATAATAAACCAGTCCCCATAGTAACTGTGTGTTCTCTGTCAGCGTTGGTGTTTTCCTATGACTTCCATGCCGGGGCAGAGACCATGTTCAGCAGGCACTTCAACGACCCCTCGGCTGACTCCTACTTCACCAAGAGGAAGTGGGGTGAGTCGTCAAAGATCCCTGGTTTCCTTTGTCCTCACTGCTTTCAACTTGACCCGCGTTTAATTTTGGATGAACAGATTGTAGTGTGTAGTGGTGTGTTTTGCGAGTATGGATAGCTGTTGCTCAGCATTTGTGACTTTGTTGTGTACCTGCTGTCAGTAGTAGTTGGTGCGTCCATGTGTCTCTTCAGGCTGTAGTCTGTGGGAAGTTGGCTGAAAGTGATCCTGAGGTATGTTCTGTAGCTTCTAACCATGCACAACTATGCACTGTAGCTACATTCAGAGGAAGCAACACCTCTGCCTCAATTTTTAGAAAACCTCAGTGATTTCCTTCTCTGACATCAGCCTTTATTTACTGTAGTTGACGAGTGGTTATCTTCAAATTAACATGCTATATTTTGAAATTGTATTCACGCCATGCATGAATGGGTGTTTAAATGATCCGTTACTAAAAGTGTACTCAAAAAAGCATCTTTCCACAAACAAATTTGTACAAAAAATGTTAATCTAGCTATCTGCCCTTATCAGTTTGAGTTGCTGCTGGGTTCCACACTGTGAGTGGAGCCTGCTCTACCACTAAAATTTTGGAGACTGACATGCTAAAACATCCCCCACTAATTTACTTGTCATGTAGTACAGTTTTGCATTTCATCACATTTTTAAGTGTAGATGTCCAGGGTTCATCATTAACGATGGTCCAATTGCCCGGGGCCAGTAAGAACTAACGATGTTAGTTTGTTAAAAATTACTTATTTTGATTTCCCTTATCATTGCAATTGCATTAGTTATCAAGTTATACTTGGGACAGTGTATGTCACGATGGCAATGGGTTCTCTGACTTTCCCCAGCCTCGTGCAGGAGGCAACACAAAATTGGCATAGTGCTGCCTGGGATTTGAGTTAGATGAATCAGATTATCTATCCTATCACTTTGTTCTCCAGTGACTCTTTGTGTTCAGATAAATGTTATTGTAGTCAACTAAAACTAAGACTAAGACTGAAACTATCAATTAAGAAATATTATCATTAACTGAAATAAATGAAGTTACGATAGATTTGTGTAAAACGAAAACTAACTGAAACTAGTAAAGTTAGGTGTGAAACTAATTAAAATAAAATTACTGGGGAAATCTTCAGTTTTAGTTTTTTTGTTCTTTAACATGATAAATGTACAAGGTAATTCACATGCATTGTGATTTTTATCCATACATATTGTTGGTGTTTCACTACCAAAAGTTGTGCAGGTTGATTATTGAATAATGTTAAGTGTTGGAGTGCAAATACGGGTGTGCAAATTCCAAAGTGGATTTCAAGTGAAGAGCAGATATCAGTTTTTTTCTGTCGTTTTTGTCTGATTCAAACAGAGTATGATTATGTTTAAATTAGCCTCTAAAATCTGTGTTCCATAATATACTATGGAAGCATCTTTGCAAAACTATAATAGGAACTAGAGGTTTAATGTATCATTGGTCCCATATGGAGTCTAAATAATGTTATATGGAATTTATTAGGATGTTAGAAAGGCGTGACAACAAGCACCCTGCCCATTGACTTTGATTTATGAGGATCTTTAGAACTCTGCTGCATATAGCCTACAGGTAGGCTTATGATCCCATATATTGGCTGCTGACAATGAGTTTTGGTGAAGTTTATGATGAAATACACTTGAAGAACGTGATATTTTTCTATATGTTTAATTTTAGAAAATAACTTAACATGTTGTCCAAAGAGGAATAGCATTCAAAGGTTTAGCTAGAGGCAGTGGTTAAAGTTTTTGCTGGCAGTGTAGTTTTGAAACCCATAATTCAGCATAATATCTGGACAAGAGGCTACATATTTAGACCACTGGAGGAACACAGTAGGACACCTTTTCAGTTTTCTTCTAATTTCCCTTAGTATTAGTAACTAATCTTAATGCAAATTAAAATTAAAATATTAATTTGGGTAATCCAGACAAGTGTGGGTTATCCAAATGTTCTGCTTACAAAGTTAGATGCGGGAACTTGAATTGTAACTGATAACATTCAGAAAGTAACCTAGCAAACCTGACAGTAACACCTTACACCAGGGGTGTCAAACCGGTTCCACAGAGGGCCTATTGTATGCTGGTTTTTGGTCTTTCCTTTTAATTAGAGCCCAATTAAGACGTAGACTGCCAGGTGAGGCGAGATCCTAACCAATTAGTGACATTCAATCATTCAGGTACATGGTAAAAGTGAAAACCTGCAGACACTAGGCCCTTTGTGGATCTGGTTTGACACGCCTGCCTTACACACTAATGGAATGAGATCCTTTCTGTCCGTGAACAGATTCCTGAAAGGTATCATATAAAGACTCAGTATATTTTTTATATAATATTGCCAGATATTTTCTTTAAATAGGGTCTACTGTGTTTTCTGTCACATCACATCAAATAAAAGCGATCTACATTAAGTACATTTGTAAAATTAAGTAGTTGAATGAAACTAATAAAACACTGTCAAGGTGTATTTACCTAAGGCAAACACAGAGTGAAATGCTGTTGCATTCTCTAAGTAGGTATTTATACTGTAGATACATAGAGGCATTAAAAAAACAGCTAAAACTGAAACTAAACTTTAAAAAATAGTTTCTATTTTTTTGCAGTTATAGTTCTAACTAAAACTAGCTAGAACTGTTGGGAAACTAACTGAAACTACACTGAAATATAAAGTTAACTTTCAAAACTAATAGAAATAAAAATAATTTCAAAACACAACTATAATAACCCTGGTTCAGATTGGGCACCTGTATATTCAATTGCAAAAATATAGTTGGTGAACGTAACCATCCCATGCATGATGCGACTAAAGGCTTCCGTGTTGGGTGAACAGTGCGAAAATAATCTGCGGCTCAGGCGACATGTGGTTGGTTGAACCGTCTGCTCACCCCTCATCATATCACAGATCTGTACAAGGAGTTGCGGAGGTGCTGACAAGGCAGAATTAGAGAGGGAACTGGGAAGGCAAGTAAATCTGGAAAATTCACAAAGATAAAAGATGTCAAATTATCCTGACAATATATTTTGTTCTTATTGCCCAATCCTAGGACAAATGTACTGCAGTAGTTGTTGTTCTTTACCAACTAATTCCGTCTGGGTTTACTCACTTTGGGAAGTTCATAAATAAAACTTTGATGACCAGGCAATGGGTGTTTACGACTAACTAGTTACCATGACAAATAATTTATTTCTATTCATATCATAGATCACTGGTTACTAATGAACTCCCGTTATTGGTAATTTTGTTCTTAATCAGGAACTTCCCAAAACATTTTAGTTTGGAATGCACAACATTTACCTCTGTACATGTGTCTTAGGGCTGGGCGATATTAACTAAATATTATTTTTACAACTCACCTACCATTTTGTAAAGAGGGGAAAATACTTTATTGTATGTCATTTTTTGGGTATGCAAGCAGATGATAAACCCTGCATTTATGTAAAGAAACACAGCTTTTTTTCCCCCAATTTAATTCGGGCCAGTAATAATTCAGTCCGGGACAGTATATTTTAGACCAAGAGAAAACAAAGTTAACGTTGGACTCTCAGTTTTTCTGGTCAAGGATTACTTTTTGCTACGTTGTTTAAAAGGATTTGCCTATTGAATGGCATACCTTAGGTATTTGCAAAAAAGGGTTATTTCGAAATATGATCATTTGCTGTAGTTTTTTGTTTATGGTTTTGTGGTTTAATGTCTGAATTACAGCTGAGAGACTTTAGTCTTTAGAGTCTGTAAGATAAGGCAAGAAAAAGCCCAACCATATTAGTTAATCAGTGTATTCTAAACTGGCTATCAAATAGCGTGAGATTGAAAACGCCTGCAAAGGTAAAAATTTCCCATGCTTTGCACAAGACATAATAAACAATGATACATAAATTAGCCTACAAAATTCTCTCCTTTTTTCTACAGTATATATTTTAGGGTTTTTCTGGGTTTATTCATCATGCAATTGTAGATTTATTATTGTTATTCAGAGATGTGATTTTTACGGATTAATCCGGAATTCCGGATTTTCCGACCTGAAAATGTGACCTACGTGAATCATGCAGATCTGTAATAAAAAGTGGGGCGGGGGGGTCAAGAGGTGCCGGAAAGAAAGAGGGGATATAAAGCTGCATGGCTCGACATTAAGGCTTGTCCGCTTGTCAAGGAGCTCGTGGAATCACTTAAAGTTAATTGTAATTTTGTTTGTTCTCAAACACGTTTTGCTGCACGGTGGTCACATGACACAGAAACACTGTTTTCACACTGATGCAAGTGCTCATTCGCTGTTAATACTTCAACGACAAAAGTAGTCTAAAGCTATGCACATATAAAGGTTGTGATTTATTGCATATACATAATATACCATTGTGATATTCAAAGTGTTACTGATGTTTAATAGTTGGACAAAACAATCGCATCTTTTATTCAAGTGCGCGACAACAATGACCGAAATAGGATGAGCGCGTGTCCGAAAGATAATTCAGAAGCATTGCGCGAGAGAATATTTCTTTAAAGCGATACTTTTAATAGCATGTTTCAAAAGTTAATTTACATGCATGAATGTTGTTAGGAGTCAGGGTTGGAAATTAGCACACGTGAAAAAAACTAGTTATTTCCCCAGTATTATAATCCAGTAGGCTATAAATGAATGTAAAAAATATAAAGGGCAAATCATGTATTACAGATGTGAAGGATTTAATGCAAATATGATACGATTAGGCTATATACTGTTATTTTTCGTGATCGAAAAAGTAAAACAAGTAACCATTTCACGCGTAGAATGTTAATGTTAAGAGCTCGTTGGTAAAAACACGGGTGGTAGTGTTCATTGAGTCTGCCTTCTGATAGGCTGCATTCTCGTTTTACCAGAGAATCTTAAGCACGCACGCACACACAAATGTAACGGTAGGATGTCGAAGTTCTCAATTGCAAACTTAGTTGATTAACAACTGATTCTAAGTCAAGTAGCCGATCTTACTTTGCCATAATATGTTTTCTTATTATTTATCATGTTGGTATCATTGCTGAAGAAGCATCTGCTTGCAATTTTGATGGGAGCTAATTAAAACAATGTTTGGATTATTTTCCCAGATGTTTTACAAACAGATTATTATAAAACGGCTACACCTCTAAAGTGTGAAATTACCTACTATTGGACATCTAAAAGTAGCCAGATAAAAAATAGTAGTAGGACATCCAATACACTGATTAGCACAATTTGTCAATCTTCTAAAAATCATTAGTCTCACAAGACTTTTCTTTACAACATGTCTTTTTTGTAATTTGCCTAATAAGACGTATTACTGATGAATTTGATGTATTGAAGCAATATAGAAGAGGCAAATGCTTTTTCATTTTTGAATTCGTAGAATTGGCTGGTAAAATTAGGGCATTCCCCACACAGTGGCTAAGTTAATTTCCCAGCCTGGTTACGATTTGAACTGCAACTGCTTGAGATGGCAACCTTAAAGCGGTAGCTAAAACCTTTATTTCACATCTTATGTCTCGGTCACAGAAGTAAAAACAGCTGTAGCAGTAAACCATGTTATTTCTAACTGGGAATACATCAATTATACTTGAGAATGTTGTCAAAAATATTGCCTAAATAATCTGAGTGACTGTAGTAGTACTTGTTGCCAGTGACCAAAATTTTTGTTTGAGGCGCTGTTGTAAATGTGAGGGCACTTCATGTTGAATTAAATTGTTGCATTTAAGAGCAAAGGAGTTTGGTATTTTTTTAGATGGCACTTAATGCCCTGGCCAATGACCTTGGTGCCATTGCAAAAATCCCTCCCTGAAAGGGAAAAGTTAAAATATACTTTGATATTTTCACAGATTGCTGTAGAGCCTCAGATAAAGCTGCTTGTGAGACGATCATCTCTTCCTTCTAGTTATAAATAGCATCAAATAAACATGAATGAACATAAGAACGAATGTTGTTTTAACCACGGACGGACAGGCATCCCACTGTTACACATCCAGGAACACATACTATATCCAACATATTATTATTCAACTTCTTATAGCAGAAATTTGCCCCCCTACTCCTCCCAGAGCTTCAAAAATCGATACATAGAGTTGTGTACCAAAATTTGCAGCTCGATCCCGATCGAGTTACTATTGTTTTGTGGAAGGTTTCGTAATTCGATTCGCGAAATGTTACCGTTTTTGTGGTGAAAAAATCCCATAGGAATGAATGGGCCAAATATTCTGTGCGCTACTGCTCCCTAAGTTTTTATGCTAAAAAATCAAGTAAGGTACCGAAACGTGCGGCTTGTTCCCCTTCGCATTCCTGTCATGTCGTGAAAGGTTTTGAATTTTTTTTTTTTCAAAATATTAGCGTTTAAATAAGTCCCAAAGGAATGAATGGAGAAATGTTTAAAAGTGACACTACTCCCAGAGTTTTGACACTACATACACTGTCAGGTACCGACACGTGCGGCTCGTTCCCCTTCACATTCGTACCGTTTTGTGGAAGGTTTCATAAAACGGTTGTTCGTCTATTATCGTTTTCGTAGCGAAAAAAATCATCCCATAGGAATAAATGGAGAAGCTAGAGTGGACTTAGTGGAGGCAGCTCTTACCTGCCTAATCTTGAAACAATTTCTAAACTGCCGCCAGTCCTACATGTTTCACTCCACATACACAAATGTTATATTAAAACGTTCATCTATTCCTGCTGTCACTAACAATGTCAAAATATAAGCCAAAAACGTAATCGTTTTTACACTATGATCATTTGTTTGGAACTCACATTCTCCATAGACATTCATTAAATCTGCATAACACCTTTAAAAATTAACCGTCTTTCTAACTTGTCACTGTGTCTACAGTTTTAGGGTTTCATGGACATATTATATATCAAAATGTTGGCCAAAGTGTTGGCCTGACCTTCACAACTACAGTAAAACTGATGAGATTTTTAACAGCTATATTGTGTGACCCATCACAGGTGCTCGTTAAGACATCAAAGGGTTTAATTAAAAACAAGATCAAAGGGTTCTGCCCTGGGAGTTATAAACAAGACCACTGATTAATTAACATGACACTGCACTTTAATAGATAGTCAACCTAGTACAATTGGTCTTACCAATATAAGTGTTCAAGTGTACCACTCCCAGCCAACATCTAATACCCAACACACTACCACGGCATTCTCAACACCATGACACAGCCCAAACCACACCAAAGCATTCCCAACACTATGCTATACCTAACACCACAGCCCACCAAACACCACACCCAATAAAAGCCAACAGCATATGGGACCCAACACCACAACAGAGTATATCATGCTAGCATCATCCTAGCAACATGCTAATAATTCTAGGATCATGCTAGCATAATTTTAGCATCATGCTAATCATGCTAATAATGTAATAAAACCATGCTAGCATCATGGTTCTTCATGATGCTCTCTGTGCTTTCAACGGACCTCTGAGACTATCACAGAGCAGGTGCATTTATACCGAGACTTGATTACAGACAAGTGCATTCTATTTATCATTAGTCATTTAGGTCAACATTGGATCATTCAGAGATCCTCACTGAACATCTGGAGAGAGTTTGCTACACTGAAAGTAAAGGGGCTGAAAAATTTTGCTCGCCCAATTCTTCATTTTTTTTATTTGTTACAATTTTTGAAATATCCATAAAATTTCGTTCCACTTCATGATTGTGTCCCACTTGTTAATGCTTCTTCACAAAAAAATACAGTTTTATATCTTTATGTTTGAAGCCTGAAAGGTCAATGTTCAAGGGGGCCGAAAACTTTCACAAGGCAATGCATGTAACGTAATTTAAACAAACTCATTATGATTCTGACCTTTTGAGCGATGTGCGCCATAGTGTATGGAAATATCATGACACTCGTACTGTATGATCATACTAAATAGTGCCCCTAGCACTAACCCATATAGTTGTTTTACTATGAAATATTTTTATTACATTTTTTACGTCAAGACAAAGTCTGCTGAGCCACTAGATTTGTTAAAGAGTTTAGCCTACTGTTCGAATTCCGATGGTCTCTATAATAATTTAACAATGGTTTACACGTCTATATGAAACAAGTGACAATAGTTTAAATTAATATGTTGTCTCTATACATGTGTATTTTAAGGTCAACAATGTCTGCTGTACATCTACCAAATCTTTCAATGTAAGAATAATAACGGCACGGGTGGGTGAATGCTGCAATTATTAAAACTATATGAATTTGTATTCGTTGTGGATAATAAAACACTTTAGTATTTGTAACTACATTCCTGCAGTTACGTTCTAAGTCTACAGATTTGACCAACTGGTATATTCTGTATGAGGTGTCTATGATTACTGTCTGCTCGTAAAAGTGGGTTATACTGCGGATTGAGGTAGATGTTGATATTTTCCAAAGAACGACATGATGGTGATATGGATTTTTTTTATATATAGCTAATTTAACACATGCAATCCCCCCGTCACTGGTCGTCTGAGCCCCAAGAGTTGACAGTCTGGTGACGTGTCTGGTGTCCTTCATTGGCATTAGACAATAAATAAAGATCAAATTAATTCATTCATTCATTCATTATAGCTGCATCATTATTACATTAAAGGTGTCTTTTTGATGCTACAGGAGCAGCTTGATCTATTTGATTTAGAAAACGTAAAACAAACAGCCGTTGTTGTTTGACTGTTTGGCTGGAGGAGTAATAATGGAATTATATTAAATTAATGACACAGTTGAACGAGTCACTAATTAAAGGAGTCGTGACGGATTGTTCGAACTGCACATCATTACGGTTTTGACCATCTCCTGATGATCACCCACTGGGGAAGTAGGAGAAGTGGGCGTGCTGGCTATCAAGCCATATGTTTGCGATTTACCCCATGTTGACGAGAAAGTGGGAGAGACAAATAGCTTTGTGACGTATAACAATGGGTATCCCTGGGAATGCCCTGAAGTAAATGTACTGTAAGCATGGGAGCAACCCATGAAATCAGGGGAATACAATCACCTTATTACACACAGTTTATTGTACTATTTGTATTTTTTATTGTTTTTCATGATGGTGTTTTTACAAAATAACTGGTTGAGTACATTTGAATGCGTTCTTTAAACAGACTGAGGAAAAAATAGGATGCACCTTTACAGGGATTAGAAATCACAACTTTGTGAATGTACTGTACATGTAGCTGCATCCGAACTTAACCGCTACACCACATTGTTTGTGGGATTTCTTTATAAGAAATAACTTATGTTTTGAGAGAGCAGCTTCCAGAGGTCATATGACGACATAAAAAACAATAAAAATAGTTTAAATAAACTATTTAAATGTATAAATACTTACATGACATAGCAATGGGTATAATGATTTTAATCATTTTATGTAATATTTTCACATTTAAACAGAAATTGCATTGCAGCAGTCACTGGTTCGCCTTTCATAATTATCAATTATTATTGTTACTTCCCATTAATTTGTCCTGTCGGCCCGAATTTTACTCAATTTTTTAAAATAATTTTTTATGTGGTTGATATTTGTTTTTATTGAACATATGAATAATACAGGGACAATAACCAATTTCTGAAACTTCACTTTATTAGTGTCCATATTATGCATTCACTTTTCTAGTGAAATATTGATTTTGCTATTCTACTATTGTCTATATTTTTTATAATTTGAGTTTTCACATCCCTGGATCCAATTTGCTAGTTGGTAATGTCAACAACAACACTACATAGCATAGGGAAACATTGTCATATAAATTGCTTTTTTTATAAGCGGGTCTCTGAAAGAAGAAGTAGCCTACCATTCTCACCAGCAAAATTCTACACAGTGCCTTTTTAAAACTTTCTGTAAACATTTTTTTGAATCAGACTTAATATTGGCCTGGTATTTTTATTCTACGTATCGTTTTATTTATATTTGGTATAAATAATTGAGGCATAGAATT
Source organism: Umbra pygmaea (assembly GCA_016801145.1). Classification (NCBI taxonomy): domain Eukaryota; kingdom Metazoa; phylum Chordata; class Actinopteri; order Esociformes; family Umbridae; genus Umbra; species Umbra pygmaea. Next base: position 3,273 of record JACXGM010025609.1, on the reverse strand, counting down.
GTTTTCCACATATATATATATATGTTGTATAGCAGCACAAATTAGCCAGTCTGACATAGCGAAACACAGCACATTGCCCAGGGTAGATGGGTAAGAAATTGAACACTAATATTTGACTTGTCACTCTGGTTCGACTCCTTGGTTCGCTGGTGTGTCAAATTTTGGCAAATGTGTAGTAACCTTGACTTATCTACTGACTTGAGGCTTTTAAGATTTGTGTTGAAGTCATTCTTCAAATGTCCAATTGTCAAGAAACTAAGGAAAGATCAGAGAGTTCTGGTGAGGGATGATTTATTTTAAAGCAAGATTTTTGAATGTTTTACCTTGTGACACTCACTGTAAACACAGGCATAACTACAACCTTCCTGTGATTTGTCAAGCCTAAATGTGTTAATTTGTGACTGTACCCCCCCCCATAGGACAGCATGAGCCCCCCCCACCACGACAGCACGCCGGTCTGCTCCCTGAGTCTTTGATCTGGGCCTACATTGTCCAGTTAAGCTCAGCCCTCAGAACCATCCACACGGCTGGTCTGGCCTGCAGGGTCATGGACCCCAGCAAGATCATCATCACTGGCAAGACCAGGTAACAACGCCCTCCTTGCATAAGCACAAACTAAGACAACAGGCCTGTTTTAAATAATGGTAAAGAATTGCAACTGCTGACTCCAAGTTTAGGAGAGTTGAGCACCGCGGCAAGCTTATCTTATAAGGCTTGTCAAATAGGCGTCCTCTAAAAATTTGTTTTAGTTTCGTTAGTGCAAAATGATTTTTAGCTTCTGATGTTGCAGTATTTCAGGTGAGTCAGTGTGTGTCAGGGCACAGTCACCAGAATTGGGTAAAGTAACTAACTTTTTGTAAGTAAATCAGATTACAGTAATCTGATAACTTTTGAAAAGTTATCCACCCAACTTTGACAGTCACTGGCTTGGTGACTAACGTAGCTTTGTTCGCGCCAGGCCACCGACAGGAGCTGCTGCGAACAGGACTCATCTCATGAACTAGCTGTGTATTTAAGACCAATCCTAGATTGTAGTGGTCAGCTTGGTGCCTTAAATGCTGCACCATGTGAACAACCCCACACGCAGTGTTTGATAGAATGGTAAGACAACATCAAGCTATTTCAGTTGTAGCTGCTTTTTAATTGTTTTGGGGGAGGGTGTGTTTTTATTTTAATTGACAACACAATCGGTTTAACCCTCTAAGCAGAGGCTAGGGAGATGTTTGTAGAGGGAAGCTGATCTAGAGGAAGGGTGCAGACAGTTGGCGGAGCAGGGGCTCAAACACCTGTTGCCAGTGGGTATCATGTTAAGCCTTCTCTAAACATTTTGACATACATATAGCTTGATTTTGAGCAGGTAAGGAACATTTTAATCTAAATATAAATATTTTGGAGACTCCCTGATGGTTTCACAGCTCAGTTAGTAGAGCATAGCCAGCGTTGCGGGTTACATTCCCAAAGTGGGGCTAGTCCTGAAAAAGTATGAAAAATATTTGTTTCCTTCTAAGCACCTGCTATTAATAATGTCTTAATTGTCAATGTCTGTAGTTCACTGTTAATTAGAAGCATAAGCTTTATTAGTTCAATGCCTGTAGTTCACTGTTAATTAGAAGCTCTATTATTTCGATGTCTGTAGTTCACTGTTAATTAGAAGCATAAGCTCTATTAGTTCAATGCCTGTAGTTCACTGTTAATTAGAAGCTCTATTATTTCGATGTCTGTAGTTCACTCTTAATTAAAAGCTCTATTTATTCAATGTCTGTAGTTCACTGTTAATTAGAAGCTCTATTATTTCGATGTCTGTAGTTCACTCTTAATTAAAAGCTCTATTTATTCAATGCCTGTAGTTCACTGTTAATTAGAAGCTCTATTAATTCAATGCCTGCTCTGCAATACTGCACGACGCAGCATTTTGTATTTGTCATCCTTTTCATGACGCGTGAAGCATATAACATACTGTCATTGGTTCAAATAAACATGCGATGGGTCTTGACGACGTGACCATTTAAATGTACCGTGGTTCGCTAAAAATAACGTCAATCAATTAGAAATACACGTGCGTTTATTTTTTTTAATAAACTAGTACGACAGAGGATTTTGACAGCGAGGGCAGTGACATTGAGTTGGAAGATATTGCTGCGTTCGTTTATTCTCAATAAGATATTGCTGCGTTCGTTTATTTTCAATAACATATTGCTGCGTTCGTTTATATGGGAGTTTGATAGGGAGGAGGTGGTAGAGGATGTTGGGACACAGAAGGAGAGGAGGAGGATGGCTTTCACGGATTCCAGGTAGACTGGAGAACTGAGGGTTACCTGCCGCGCAAGGCAATGCAGTTCACCCGCAAACCGATGTTGAAACAGCCGATCCCCGTGAATGCTAGCTCCATGGAAGTTTTTTCGTGTATTTTTACCAATAAGCTTTGGGACATGTTGTTGACAGAAACGAATCAGTATGCTGAACAGATGCGTGGTCAGACTCCCACCAACTCGAATAAATAGCATAATAAATGGTAGCCTAATATAATTATGGTGATGATGGTTGATATTGATAATAATACATACAATAATGTTAATATATAAATATAACACTGGCATAATGAATAAATACAATAATAAATAGTAGTAAAATAATGGCATAATGAATAAATACAATAATAAATAGTAATACAATAATGGCATAATGAATAAATAGCATAATAAATAGTAATACAATAATGGCATAATGAATAAAAAACAAATAAAAATACTATAAATATACACAAATAACATAAATAAATACATGTGTGTGTCAGTCAGTCAGTCAGTGTGTCTTTGTGTCTGTCCATGTGAGGATAATGCTGTTCAACAGCCAAAGAGGAGAGATGTGGGCCATGGAGCTCAGAGACTGAGACTGTTCCCAGTTCAACCTCAGGACTTTTCCCACCTCTATATCATAACAAGATGCCTTGTTCAGTGTGTTGGCATGTTTAAAATGTGATTTCATATATTGTATATAATTGATTTGTTTCTTTTTTATTCTCCATCTGATTTTGAGAATTGTTTGAAAAATGTGTTGGTATGTTAGTGCTAAGCGAGCATGATATAATAAAACCTGTGATTCCTACCTTTAAAATGAATTTTATTTCATGTTTCTATGTGCTACAGAGGCTTAGATATTAAGGTTTTGGTAGACGTGGACAATTCTTAGTATTTTTTCAGAAAACCCTCAGGAGATAAGGATGTTCATCCTAGAATACCATAGGTTTTTATAGGCGTTTTTAGCAGGCGTTTT
>JACXGM010025608.1:0-15235 GCA_016801145.1 Umbra pygmaea | reverse complement strand
CTGTCCCCCATTATGTCACCACACTATTACATCATAGTAAGACTGTCCCCCATTATGTTACCACACTATTACATCATAGTAAGACTATCGTCTCTCAGTTGACCAATCACTATTGGAAACCACTCTTTGTGCAGTAGCAAAACAAGGTTAGAGATTGTGCCTGTGATGTCTTCGCATGCGTAGACTACATGCTGGCTTTGTGTAGTGTCAGGATCTCACCAGTTGGCAAGCAAAGGCAACTGTCAACTTGGGAGCTAATAAGACGTGGAACGTTTTGTTTACTTCCCTAGGATCTAATGAACCGAGAAAAGCGGGATAAGATTCCGAGCATGCAGGTGTCCTTCATCGACGCCATCTGTACGCAGTTGTACGAGGTGATTGATTTCTATTAGTCAAAAATTGAATGTAGTTTTTAAACGCTGATGCCATTTTGATTTGTAAAGCCCACCCTCTTCTCTGTCCGACCATACGTCAGACTCTGGCCGGGATGTCTGAGTCATGTTCACCTCTTCTTGAGGGCTGCCAGAAAAACAGACAGAATTGGAAGATTCTGGCCGAACAGGGTGACAAAGGCTTCTTCAACGGGGCAACGTAGACCTGGTAGACGGCACTCCCCCACCCCTGCTATAACTCCACCCCACGCTTGAGAAGAGCAACAACACTAAGCTATATTTATTACCATAATCTTTTTCATTTCCTTTTGCACAAAGTCACCTTCTTTTATCAAGGTCTTACGGTTTCCCTCCCAATGAAGTCGGAGGAGAGGCAAGGTGATGGACATTGAGGAGAGGTGTGGGCGGAGTTACTAACAGCCAACTGAACACCATGGGAACAATCTGGGTTCTGTTAGTATTTGAAAATCTCTTCCAGGTGGGCAGGGCATGATTAACACTTTCAGGACTATGCCATTGCAGGCAAGTGCAATTAAATATTGAAAATGCTATTTCCCCCCCAAATTGTTTTGTATTGTTTATACAGTACTTCATCTTTACAGAGCATACAGCACCAGTTAGCAGCTTTTTAGTAATATATAGATGAAAACACTAGACATTTTGAAAGATCATTCATATTTTATAACAATGTCACTCATCGTAACAATTGTGTATTTATTTGTTTTGTATATTTATTAGAGTTCTATACTGTAAGGTCAGTTTTTAATGTTGAAAAGATAAACCTCTTTATCTCTTTATAAAAAATGTATTGTTAAAGGGGCACTGGGTACAATTTTGCATCGTAAGACCTGCACTACTTTCTACTTCAACTTTACAAAATCTGTAAAAACTGTGTCTTGATATATTAAAAGTATGAAAAAGCAATTTAAATAATACAGTAATTCTCTACACTGTGCAGTGCATTGGTAAAACATGAAAGCAGAGACTGAAATGCATACATTTGATCAAATACAGACAGGTGCATGCCCACTGACAGACACTGTGGAATCACAAATCACTCATTTCCTCATTGCAATTATTCAAATGACAAAATAAGCCCTGCATAGTTTAATGATTCATTATCCCATGTTTCTAAAATGTAAAAAATATATTTTTTACAGTGTTTGTAAGCTGGTTACTGAAAGAGAAAGTAGTGTATTCTTACTGGTGTGCAAATCCACACATTGCCCCTTTAAATGATTTAAGTTTCTCTGCTTTGAATGCGGAAATAGACCCTCTATTCACACACATATTTTTATTTTGTTATTTTAAACTGGCAAACTGTAAAGGAGCCAAAGACTAGATGTGTTCTAGAAGCTTCCACTGCCTTCCAATGACGTGATACTTATGATAGGTCCAATTCAAACTTTGAAAATAAACTGTTTGTATTTAGACTTGTGAAAAGTACAAAATAAAATCACTCTCCTGGGTTTTGTCTGAGTTCAGAGGTTTTGAGAAGTTCTTAAGACCAAATGGGTCAGGTAAATGGCGTCCATAACTAACCATTATGGGTATGAAATATTTCCATTTCCTGGTCATTTAGGTTTTATCTAGAAACTTCCTAAATCTGGAACCCAGCTGAGTATGTTTACTTTGTATAACTCTCTATGTAACGACACTTGTCTACCCCAGGAGGCCCTCAAAGTATCAGCACAGCCTATTTTTTATTTTAAATGTGGCAGCATCTTTGAACAGTTAAAAAGCACTTCACAGCCCAGAGCCCAAAATCAATTTGCACTGTTGTCAATTTACCTATAGGTAATTGACTTTTTGTACAAAAACTATTTATAGGAGAAATTGGGCGGGTGTATTTTTCATTAAATGAGACTAAATGAAACACCACCCACTCAAACTGCCTTTCTTTGAAACACTGTCTCCATTTTCTAAAATCTGTACCTGAAAAATGTACACAATTTTGTATGTAAAGACATCACAATTATTCACAACAGAAACTCATCCATGACTTATCTATTTTTTGGACCGCAGTTGCTGCAACGGTTATATTTGGTACTAAAACAAGTCTGCAGAACTGTATATACTTGTACACTAACTCCTATCCTTGAATGTGTGCTGAAGGACTAGCATTTCTTCACCAGTTACAATCACCCGGTTCTGATGTGGGATCGGTTTGAACAGGCGTGTTGCTTCTCCACCATTCAGACTTTAATATGTTGAAGAGTGAAGGTGCTGCACCTACCGATTGGTCTGTTCAGCTACAGGACAGCAGCCCTGGTGGTATAACATGTGATGACTAATTCTCCATCCCTGGTCTAATTAACTGCTGATCACTGTGAGACAAGTATAAAGGCACATCCCATTAAAGATACTGCTTCTTCTCAGTGTGCTGTGTTCTCTGCAAACATTACTCTAAATAAGCATGTCTGATACTAAAACTGACAGCTAATAGCTAACCAGAACTTAAATATGGTACATTGACACCTTTTGGTAAAAACCAGACAAGAACAATCAAATGTAAGCTTAAATTTTATTTTTTAAAGATGCATTAAAACACAAATACTAAACTTCAAAAACAGAGGCTCAAAACTAGATAGTTGACAAGGCAGCTTTCACAATAAGTGTTGTACCACAAATGCAAAAATGACAGGTAATATTTACATCAAAGAAATGAGTGAGGAAGACATTCATGACTTTTTTAATAAAAGGTCAGAATAAAAAGTAGTTAAACTATGTAAAAAGACTGAGGGAGAACAGCATCCAGGTAGAACAGCGTGAGTCAAAGATATAGGTGATATTGGCTAGGACTTTTAGATACTGACAGTGTTTGAAAGGAATCAAAACTGCAATGTGATTATTGACCAATCTACAAATAAAAAAAAGGCATAAAGAAACTACATTAAAGGCATCCAACATTTTAAATTTGTCACAAAGGATCAAGGAAATTTAAAGGGCATCAGGAAGGAAAAAGATTAAAACAATATTTCTATTCTAGACATTGTCCTACGGAACACGATTAACACTTGTAAAACAATTACTCTGTATAGATTTGACTGACTATAAAACAACCAACCACCCAGATTTGGAGTATTTAAAGGTGTTGTATTCATGCCGTCGATGAGCCTGATGTATAGTTCAAAGACGAGCGACTATGCTAAGCTAACGCTTCATGCTACCAACAACTCAATACAGCACAGGGAAGCATAAACAGTTTCCACATGTCTGAATCTTGGTAAGTAGTAAAATGGCTTATATTTAAACTCAAACCATCCCTTTAACACGACTGCATTATAATTGCAGATACCTTCAAAATCAATAGCAAAAATGTATTTTGGCCACCGGATATAAAATCTCCATGGTTATGATTCAATGTTATGTATCTTTCAGTTGTAGCCTGAACTATTATCTACAAAAAATAAAATAATAACACAAAGGCGCAGGAATGAGTTTGATAATAAAGGGGGACACCATATATATTTTCACAGATTGTTACTATAAGGGGAGGCCAATATTGCCTGTCTGTAACATGGGGGGGGACATGTCCCCCCGTTTAGTCACCCTTGGACAAACCACCAAGCACTAACTGACTCATGTGGTATAGAGCAGCAGAGGCATTGAGATGCAAGTATGTGGGGTGGGGGGGCGCGGGGGCAAGGTCAGAGGTCATAGGCTACGAGTCAGACCTCTTATAGGCCACCATGCTGTTGACCTTGTGGATGGAAGTAGTGAAAGAGCGCAGCCGAACCACCTCCGATTGGTCAATGATCTGGGGGCCTGACTCCTCCCATTTCTCAGGGACTTCTAGGTCCTTGTCGGTGTACACCAGGAGGTCGAAGGAACCTTGGGGGACAGGTCAGAGTGTTGTTAGGGGTGTTTTAGAACAGACCTGCTCAAGCCTGCTCCTGGAAATCTACTGTCCTGTAGGTTCTCTCCATCCAAATTGTGTCTAACCTGATTCATCTTTTTCAGCCAACTAATTATTAGCATCAGGTGTGACAAAATAGGGTTGGAATGAAAACTTACAGGATGGTGGCTCTCCAGGACCGAGCACTCATGGTTAAGACAGCACAGAAATCCAAGTATATGTAACCACAGACCTGGAGCCTCTGAAATGGTTGTGATAGGAGAAAGTGGGAGTGACCGGAGCATTTGTCCAAAGTCACTGGCGACGAAATGGTCAGTTTGTACAAGCAATGTTGTGTTTGTTTGAAATTCACAACCTATCGGTGATATAGAAGCTGTCTTAATAAACGCATTAACTGTAACCAAATATTATGAAGACTTTATACCCTCCTAACACCCATTTCAGAGGCTCCAGGGCTGTAGTTTGCCATGTTTTTTCAGAAACACATTTCAATAGCAACAGGTGTAGGCTGCTAACCTAACACAGCCTCTTGATTCGCAACGGTCTAGCTGCATTTCTGTATAGACTGAGCGCAATAGTTCGTTGGACAGTGACCATTTAATTGGTAATTTGGTTCTGTCCTCTAACGCTGAGTTTGAAAGATACAATGGCAATGATGTTGAAGTGCAGACTGTCAACTTTAATTTGACGGTATGTTCACACATATTGGATGAACCATTCAGAAATGAGAGAATGTAGAATAAAGCAACAATTGTTCATATTAGGTCACATTCTTTGCAGGTTCTGACTGCCATGCATTGAAATCACCAGACGCTGGGTATCTTCCATGGTGATGCTCTGGTAGGCCTGTACTGCAACCATCTTCAGTTCCTGCTTGCTTTGTGGACTTACTGCCTTCTGTCACCATGTTCATTTGGATTCAGATCAGGTGACTGACTTGGCCAGTCATGGATTTTCCACTATTTGGAAGTCAAAAACTTTGTCATTCATTGTGTTACTTTGTCTGCAGTCACATCGTCGATAAAGACAAGTGAGCCTGTTCCACTGGCAGCCATACAGGCCCAAGGCATAACACCCGCTCCACCATGTTTAACAGATCAGGTGTTATGCTTTGGATCATGAGTTTAGCTCCACACATTTTTTCCATCGGTCTGGTACATGTTAATCTTTTTCTCATCTGTACACAATACATTTGTGGCAGTGCAGGCCTGCCGGAAGATACTCAGCTTTTGGTGATGTCAATGTCAATCCTTTTTGCATGTTCTCCCTGTGTCTGTGTGGGTTTCCTCCGGGTGCTCCAGTTTCCCACACCATCAAAAACATGCAGGTTAGGTTTGGGACTACTGAAAATTTGCAAGTCGAGGCACCAATCACAACCATTGAGGCCGGCTTCACACGATGACAATAGCGCAGCTACATTCTGTCATTGGTTGAAGCAGACAATAACAATGGCTGCGGCAATGGAACATCACTCGTTCGAATCACATATTGCGTCTGTTTTAAGCAATTTGAACGTTTTCAGAACACCTGAAGCCTTCAAAATCAAAAACTTCGACCTCATTGTATCCTTTCAAACAAAAGTACAGGACCAAAACAAAAAATATTACAAAAATGGGTCACTGGCCAACGAATTATGGTGCCCAGTGTATGACTTATTCTTCACCCGATGTTAAGAGAGTGTGGTAGTCCTCGGTCTGACCACTCACATGCAGTCTCCAGCAGCGGCAGGAAGGTGACGGAGGCTGTGATCTGCCTGATGACCGAGCGGATCTCCTCCTGGATGGACTTGATCGACTTGTCCCGGGGAGCACTGCAGGGACAGACAGGCACACAGTGACTCAAAGCCGGTCCTTGTGGCACCGCTTTACTAAGTACGGTTGGCATGACAACCATAAGTCAACACGGGAATGCAGGGAAATATCAAATGGCAACAGACCAGTCAAAGGGCATAAACTGACAAGCCTATCTGCAGCCACATTCTATAAATATAATGTTCCTAGTGGAGGAAAGGCTCCTGAGTTTTTGAAGCAGTGTGCGCTCTGTCCTACCTGCTCTCCTTCGCAGTCTTGTCACAGGCTATGTCAAACTGCCAGCGCTCCAGGACCTCATTGGTCTCCAGACAGGTAATCACCAAGACCAGCTTCTGCACCGTGCAGTCGAACAGCCACTCTGCAACACAGACACGTCACACACCCACCTAGCTATAGCGGGCACTGGCAGACACTAACACAGACGTCCCGACACATTTGGGCAGTGTGACCCAGGTAAGTAATTTCACAAGCGTACGATAAGTGTGCAGGGATGTGATTTGGCCAGTGTAATAGCATTGCTGGGAGGGTGCTTCACCAGCAAAACAGCATTGGGCTCGAGAAGGTACATTTCATTATGCAAGGGACACATATTTCCAGCCAATTTTTGTAGTATATTACCTACTTTTAATATTGGGTGGGCATACTCCGCCCTGGCGAACAAGTACTGCAATTAAAGCTGCAATTGCTTGAATTAGCTGTCGATTACCATGCAGTTTATATCTTCTGCACTTTGAAATATAAAATCATAGACTTAAAACACACATGTCCATGCTCATTCTTTACCACTACATCAGTGTAGCTGACAGTTACACAGTCAGGATCCTCCAGCTCAAACATCTCAAGCTGATAAGTGACAAAAATGTAAAGCTGTATTTATTATAAATCAGTTTAAATGCATTTCTAACTGACAGAAAATGCTCATCATTTATTTTAAGCACATTAAACTGACATTAACACTCCCCCGAAAATGTTTCATTTTAATTACAGATCTGCACAGGTCACATACAATTCTAACAGACAGAATATCTGGGATTCCAGAGGAATCACATTTCTGAATGTGACATGGGAGCAGCAATAAACAAACAGCTCCTTACACACAACCAGTCTAGTTTGGTATTGAGGTAACATGAGTACTGTGTGCATTTCCGATCTACATCAGTGGATGCTGGTGGACCTTAAATGAAGAGGATGGCCTCATACGAATGGTTCAAATGGAATAGTATCTCACACATGTTTTAATGTGTTCAACTCCATTCCATGAAATCCAGTCCGGTCATTAATAAGAGCACTTCCTCCTCAAGGTTCCCCAGTCTCCATTGCTCTACATCAGGGTTCATCAACTCCAGTCCTGGAGGGCCAAAACAAATCTGATTTTTTTTCTCTCTAATAAGGGACTGGTTTATCCCTGGGAGAGCAGGTGATTGCAATTAACTACTAGGTCAAAAAAATCGTTTTTCGGCCCTCCAGGACCGGAGTTGATGACCCCTGCTCCACATAGTGGTTCCTTCATACGGTACCTTTGAGCTGGGTTACTACGTTAGCCAGGTAGGTTTTCAGCTTTGTGTCAGTGGTGAGCTGAAGGCTCATGTCATACTGGGTCACTCGGGAGAACGTCTCAGGAGGGTAAATCCCCCGCTGGTAGAGAATGCTGTTAATACCAAATGCTGCAGGGAAATAGACAACAGTGAGCTCTACATTTAGTCAGCACAACGGACTCGACTATAGGTACAGTACTGTAAACAGCAGCTGTGTAGGAGTGGGTTATAGTGGATTTACATTTTAGTCTTAGCAGACGCTCTGACTTACAGTAAGTACAGGGACATTCCCCATGGAGCTTAAAACTGTCTCAACCATCGGGGCATAACAAAGGTACCTATTTTAATCTAACGACGTGTACTGTACAGAAGTACAGTAAATTATTATTTATGCATTAAAGCATGGTGGTCCAGGTTGCACAGCTAACCTCGCTATTACTCTTTAATCGCAAAAGCTACCAAAAAAATACAAATTTGTTGAAATACTTACAGAAAAACTCAGCAACAAGCTCAGCGCTTCCCTTCAATGTGATACCTTTCAGTGTGCTCGTCATTTTTGCACTTAGAAAAACACCTTAACTCTTCGTCTTTTATTATAACTCTGCTAGTTCTTTTAACCGCCGCCCAGTTTGAAATTTGCCGACGTTGAATTCCTGCGACATCGGATCAGATGTCGCATACTTGATAACGTTGCAAGCAATGCTGTGTTTTTAATGGTAGAGGGCGGTGTTTCTCTATTTTTAGAGCTGTGTCCATATCAGGTAACTAATACTCATGTTCTTTAATTTATTTATGCATTCTATGGATGTAAGGTAAACTATTCCAACAAATTTGAATACGTTTGTAATTCAGTAGCTATATTAAGTCTTTTTTTAAAACAATATTTCACAGTCTTTACTACATATTATATTGTATATTTTTGTGCCTTTTGACAGAGGTCTCTAGGCTTGACTAGCTGTTGCTTACATTTCTACTTATCTATATATAGTCAGATAACTTATCCTGAGTGATTTGAGTTATTGCACACACTTTGCATAGCTACAACGATGTTATCTGGCTACACTGTTGAAATGGTAAGCTTTCATATACCTACTTCATTAAAAATGTTTTTGTATTCCACCTTTGTTTAACCAGATAAATCTATTTCCAACCGATTCTCCTTTACATTGACAACCTGGCCAAAGGCATAAATATTGCTAGACGACACTCATTTACACACATATTGCAAGACAAGAATCCTGGTTTTTGATTGGCCCAGAGTTCCCAAGGAGGGCAGAGAAAAAGCCAGCATAGTCCAGGTTTGGGGTGTTAGCAATCATATACGGTTTCTTTTACATTTTAAATGTTAGCTACAACACACCATCAAGTGAAAAAACATATGTGCAATATTTGTACATTTGTTTAGCAATAATTATATATTCTACTAGATTTCACGACACACTTGGGAAATAATGTCACAGCTGCAAATGTTTAGGCCCAGGCTTGTAGTTGCTCATGAAAAGCTTTGCTCTGTCTTGCCAACAGGACTTCATGAAACCAATACATTCTAAAACACTAATGGTGAAGTAATTTTCAGCACATTGGTCTCAGATTGATCACTGACACATTGACATATTCCCCAAACACAGACGTGATGTTCCCATTCATCATACTGTCACGTTGTTAACGCACATTGTTTAAAAACCACAAAAGAAGCCCATTGCCCTAAGCCTGTCCCCACTCCAGTCACTACTCAGTGACTCAGCAAATGTTACCTAGCTCTAGCTTATAAAATGTACCAGATGGTTCTACTATTGTTATGGGGCAAATTTTTTTACTGCTTTTTGACGATTCTTTGCACTTTTTAGATGATGTCTAATTTAAATGTATTTCTATGTAGTTAAATGTATCTCTATTGTAATTTCTTATTTTTGTGCCCTTTTAAATATGTAAGATGTCCTTGAATATCTAGAAAGGTGTCCGCCAAATAAAATGTATTATTATTATTTAAATAAGTAAAAGCCAACTGTCCAAATATTTTTTGGCACTTTGAAATGGTGTGACTACACACAAATCGTGCTGTACTTTCAAAATGTTTAATACAATATGGATGGATACACACAAATTAAATCAAAATTTTGCAGTTTAACCTAAAGGCCTTGCATTTTGTCTGATCTTCTCATTGTTTTTGTTAGTTATAAACATCATTTATCCGTAGCAATTAAAATAGCTTTTTTGAATGTTATTGTGTTGCCTATATTTCAAATACTAAACAATTCCAGTCAGGTGGCGTGTCTGAAAGATTATCTCCATCCTCATGAGGTAGCAATTACATGGTTGGTTGTAATTTTTAGCTGTTATCAAAATTAGCAGGGTTAAGTGTTCATCAGGGCAATTTAAGTCTACATATGTAAAAATAAATGTGTACCAATCCAGTGGTCTTTTTTGAGTCAAACATATTTTGGGATACATACAACATACAATAAACAAAACCTGAACTTGAACATGCAAAGTGTTTAGAAGAGTAAATCTTCAACCAATGTTATTAATGTTTAAGGCAAGTTTATTTATATAGCACATTTCATACACAATGGCAATTCAAGGTGCTTTACATAAACAGGAAAAAACATAAAAATTTTAAACAGATGAAATTAAAGCAATTAAAATACAAGTGCAAAACAGTTAGAAAAATAGTATAGTTAAAAAAAATAGTATAGTTTAATTCAGGTGTGGCCTTAATTGTGTTTTGAAACATGATGTCACCATAATGAGGATAGAAAGCAACAATTTGGTTAATATCAAATCAAACTTGTTTCCCTTTGTTATTATTGGTTTTAAAGAAAATGTCAAATGTTAGCCTCATATAGACACCCCTATGGAACCAAACCGGCAACCTGTATGTTGCCAATGCAATGCACATAAATAGTGTGATGTCTTTCTATTGATCATGCAAAATATTTGATTGATTATACTCCCACTTGCTTTAATATAAGGGTCTGGGAAAGAAGTGCTCCAGTTTATTCCATTCTTAGCCAACTGGTGAATAACTATCATTTTAATCAGGTTGCAGATTGTGAAATCTTCATTTTCAATAGTTTTATAAAATGAAATCAGCATGAGTATGTATTTTGTGAATGTAGAAATTCTCCTCACACACTCCCACACACACGTAGGAAAACAAAATAATATAACAACATTCTGTTAAACTAGCTGGGTTAAGTATGGCATCACACTACTAACAGAACCAAAATGACTTCCTCACTAACAGATTTACAAATCAACATTGAGCAAAATAATATGCTTTCTAGTGTGTAATCAAATATTGACAACTTTTACTGCGCTCACAAGTCTGTGAACATCTTTTTTTCTATTATTTCATAATTTCACATAGCCGTGGTATGTTGGCATTGGCAATATATCACCCCCCCCCCACCCACCCCCAATGCCTAATTGGTCTAATAAACTGCACGAAATGCGAGTAGTAAAAAGTGATATGACATTATACATGTGGTATTACGGTCTCATATACGAGCATTCAGGATGCGAATAATTCGGTTTATAATGTAATGCGTATATTTTTGTATCTCAATCTTTTCCCCTTAAAATGATATCTAGAAAAAGTATGTTATATTGACCATGACTTCAGCAATAAAATGCTTGCACATAATGTTGATTCTGAGATATATTTTTCCATTACTGTATGTACTATTGGTATTAGTTGTTTAACTGTAGATGTTATATTTTAAGAACATTTAGGGTTCCCTGGAGCTTTAATTATAAACAATGCCAAAAATTCAAATTCAGCTTTTACCTTCCGATTTATATAAATATTCTTAATCCACGTCATTCGTCTTTTGTAGTGTGTGTGTGTGTGTGTGTGTGTGTGTGTGTGTGTGTGTGTGTGTGTGTGAGATAATGTGTGGTTAAACTAAAATTTGTGCATGTGTTAAAAAGATCCCAGCACTTACATGCCATGTGAGGTGTGAAATTCTGGGCCTGCTTGCTGATTATAGGTTGTCAAACATAGATCAGTGGTTCTAAAGCAACTCCTGGGGACCACCAGCCATGCCATGTATTAGATGTATCCCAGAGCTAGCACACCTGAATCAATTCATTATCAAGCCCTTACCTGCTTGAATCAGGTGAGCTAGTTCAGAGTACCAACAAAACTATAGGACGGTTGTTGTCCCAGGAGAGGTTTGAGAACCACTGACAGAGGATGATGAAATGGTTTGGCAATTTCGACCTCCAAATAATTGTCAGGGAGAGCGAGGGAAAAAACACAAAAATCCTCCTGGCACTTTGCCTGTTCCACGGTGCTCCAAAAGAAACAACTTCAGTTGAGCACACACACACACAACAGGGTGTTTAGACTAGGCGTGTAACCCTGTCAGAGATGTTTATGAATTGATCTTACATCCGCAATGCTTCTATGATTAATGGACTGTATATACATTTCACTGTTGGACTGTCAGTTAAAATCTCGAAGGTCTCTTGTTTTTAAAATGCTTTGTAAGCTGATGACGCTGCTATAATACTGTATGCTTACTATTTCCTGGCAAGTGATAGAACCAGAATGGCACTACTTGCCAAGTCAGACTGCAGGATTGGGGCCTACAGTATACTTTAAAGTACATGAAATGCCTGGCATTAAACCTGGCTAAAAATCATGTGATTTTAGACAGTATACTGGAATACACCAGATTCAAATGATACAGTGTTGCATGAACTGACACAGTTATTAGTTCAGGCTTTATTGTGTGGGATTAACTGACACAGTTACTAGTTCAGTCTTTATTGTGTGGGATGAACTGACACAGCTATTAGTTCAGTCTTTATTGTGTGGGATTAACTGACACAGTTACTAGTTCAGTCTATATTGTGTGGGATGAACTGACAAAGTTACTAGTTCAGTCTTTATCGTTTGGGAGGAACTGACACAGTAACTAGTTCAGTTTTTATTATGTGGGATGAAATGACACAGTTACTAATTCAGTCTTTATTGTGTGGGATTAACTGACACAGTTAATCGTTTTCTATCTCTCCTTCTGCAACACACATCATCAAACCATCCTTTCCTGTGATTCTCCTTTCCAAAACTATTTTCTGTGTTGATCCACTCATACTTCAACCAACACTCTCTTCCCCAGTGCAACACGATCCCTCCACTGGCAGACAATGGTTCCACACTGTCTTGTACAGCCAACAGTACAAGTTGTCAAGTTCCTTTCCGTCACTGCACTGCTTTGTTCCCTGTTTGTACGAGGCTCTGCTGTGGCGAAGCCTGCCGCGCTGACAGAGACATTCTAGCACAGTGGTTCTCAAACTGTGGTACGTGTACCCCTGGTGGTACACCATTTGAAAGGATAAAAATAAAAAGGTTTGATGTTGTACTATAATTTTAATTCATTTTAATTTATGTACACTAAAGCTTAGCCCATGTATTTACACTGGCAATACAGGGCAAAAATAGGCTTATTAAGTGCTCATACTACTCCTGAGATTTCATAAACAGTTTAATACAGTAATTTACTGTATCATTTATTGTTCACAAGGGGTTGTATTTGCAACTACAATTCCTACATTAAGCCTAACATACTGAATATGGTCACATACATGGTCATAATAGTTATAGATGTTTTCTGTAGTTTCTCTGAGATGGTGGTTTGTATACATGGTACTTTGCTTGGTTAGCTTGATCAAAGGTGG
The DNA here is from genome assembly GCA_016801145.1 of Umbra pygmaea. Taxonomy (NCBI): domain Eukaryota; kingdom Metazoa; phylum Chordata; class Actinopteri; order Esociformes; family Umbridae; genus Umbra; species Umbra pygmaea. The sequence goes on along the minus strand of JACXGM010025608.1, from coordinate 1,950 downwards.
TGCTTGGTTTGAGAACTAAACTATCCCATTATTTTCTGTAGCATGGGGGTGCTAAAATTGAAGTTACTTCACAACTATTATGGGTTTGGACAAATGGTTTGGTTTGTTCACCACTGAACATATTTGAAATGTGAAATATTTGAAACTTAAAAATTAAGTTTTTGCATTTGATTAATATACCATTGTATTAGCAAGTTAACTCGCATGCTTTGTGTTTTATTTGACTTATAATTGAATTCTCTATAGTGCTGTTACAATCCATCCCTTTACTACACTACAGAGATATTTATCACTAGGGATGTGGAAGTGCATATACAGTACACAATGCCTCGTGAGAAAAGTAAAAATACAGCATATGCTTGACTATAGCCTCAACTACAACACTACATATGTTTTGACATGCTTCATTACATGTTTACCATCACACTTGTACGTCAGAGATGTTTCAGACACACGTCCGCAGATCCATCTTGCCGATGGGCCCATACACACACACATAAATACACACACCCTCATACTCACACAGACTCACACAGACTCACACAGACCAGTATTATGGTTACCTTCGTAGTGCAGCTTTGCACTGGCTAGAGTCCTATGAGAGAGGCTGTACGTGGCAATAAAAAGCTCTTTTCAACAGGGTTTATGTATGGTGAATGAGTGTCAGTGTGCGTGACTGAAAAAAGTGATCATTCATTTAGTGTTAGACCGTGTGTGTGTGTGTGTGTGTGTGTGTGTGTGTGTGTGTGTGTGTGTGTGTGTGTGTGTGTGAGAGCTTGGAGGCATACTGATTACGGAGCTCAACCAGCTCACTTACGGGTAACACACCTCCACCTGGAACAGGATAAAAATAGACGCAGCGGGCCACAGTGGGCTTCCTTTGTGTGAGGTGGGGAGGTAATTTTGCCGCGCTAGAGAAGGAGAGGTGGCTGTTTTTGTAATCATATATATATATATGTGTGTACTGTATGTGGTTCTAAGTTTTGGGGTTACATCTTCACCTGCCTTCCTATGAGTCAAAATATAATAAAATAAATAAATAAAAAACTACAGAAAAATAAGGAGGGCGTGAATATCCCCCCTCAGAAAAAACTCTCTGAACAGCTAAGTTATGCTCACTGATACTGTACACAGTCAAGGTTTTTCTTCATATGCGTCAGTCACAATGGTCAGGTGTTCTGCCACTATACAAAAGGTGTAGTTCCAAATTTTTTCAGGATTTGGTTAGGTCTAATTAGCCACTTTCCGACCGCAGGGATTTTTGCAGTTCCTAGAACATAACGTTCCTATAACCCTTTTTTTCTTGTGTTCCGATAGAAGAAATTGTGGGATTATTTAGTTCCTCGCACCGCCGTTCCTATAACCTTTTTAGCTCCTACTCCAGAGCAGGGTCTTTCCATTTTCCCTTTTCCTAGGTCCACGTTGATTGGTCCAACTTATAAAATACGCCGGTCGCTTCGTTTGTCTGTTGCGTATAATACTACATATAATGCTGGAGCCTTTGTCTTTTGTGTTTCTCTGTTAAGTAGCTGCTCAATTTCTATGACTCCAGCCTAGTTTTTAAACGCCGCGGTTCGAACTCCATTATTAGGACATTATCAACACAACATTATTTTTATAAAATTGTGTTGGATGTATTTTTCAGCCTCGTAATCTGAAAGAACTGCAAGCCGCGGTAGGAACCCAGCACTACTTGGGCTGAAAACAACCAGATCATCCGCGTACATAAAATTATTTACACACTTATCTTAAATCATACACCCAGTGTTACAAACATTAAACTGTGAAATGTTGTATGTGGCGCTACACTAAAGTCTAGTGACGACGCTATAAAAGCCTGTTGCGGTGCTTGCGTCACTCCCTTATCCCTCCTACCAGTTCCTATGGCCACTTGACCAGTGCGAATGCAAATAGCAAAACCGGTTTTGGGGGAGAGTAGTTAGTAGAACT
>JACXGM010025607.1:0-15234 GCA_016801145.1 Umbra pygmaea | reverse complement strand
CCATGGAGACTTCCGCGGGTTCACTCTTTTGAAAGCTCTCCTTACGTCAGCCACATCCAGGGTCAGAGTGCAGTTGTCTGGGTTCAGCCAGCTTTTCCGGAGTGATGTTGGCCGCCTCAAACCATGCGAAGCAGGTGTTGAGCTCGTCGGGGAGTGAGGCGGGGGGAGGGTGTCACAGCTCTTCCTGCCTTTGTACTCTGTTATCTGCCGCAGTCCACACCACATGCGTCTGGGGTCGGAGCTGTTGTAATTGGACTCCAATTTGTCCCTGTATTCTCTTTTAGCATCTCTGATGGCCTTCTGTAGGTCATATCTGGCCCTCCTCAGAGCCTCCAGGTCCCTAGAGTTATAGGCAGAGGACCGTGCTACAAGCTTGGCACGGACATTGCCGTTTACCCAGGGCTTTTGGTTGGGGAAGCTCTTAACATTGACCCGTGGAACGACATCAACTATGCACTTGGTGATGAACGCTGAGACAGAGTCAGTGTATTCATCAATATTGTTACCGGCTGCAACCCTGAACATCTCCCAGTCTGTGGTTTCAAAGCAGTCTTGGAGAGTAGAGATGGATTGCTCACTCCAATTTTGGACTGATCGAAAAAACGTTTTTTCCCGTTTAAGACGTTGTCTGTAGGTAGGGAGGAGAAGAATGGAGATGTGATCTGCCTTTCCAAAGGCAGGGCGGGGGATGGGTTTGAAGCTGTTAAGGATCGTTGAATAACAATGGTCTAGGGTCTGATCGCCCCGAGTGTGAAAAGAAATCTGCTGGTGGAATTTAGGCAGCATTTTTTTCATGTTTGTTCTGTTAAAGTCTCCAACAACAATTAAAACAGACTCAGAATGAGCGTCCTCTAGGCCACTTATTATTCCATATATTCCCTCAAGCGTGCGCGCCTTATCCGCCTGTGGAGGTATGTAGACTGCTGTGATTATAGCGGACGTAAACTCCCGGGGAAGATAGAAAGGACGTATGTTTACAGTTAGTAGCTCCAGGTCCGGTGAGCAGTGTGTTGAAATAACTGCGGCATCCGAACCCCAACGAGAGTTAATCATAATGCAAACCCCTCCGCCTCTTTGTTTACCTGACTCCGAGGTTCTGTCCTGCCGGTAGATGGAGAAACCAGCTGGCGTAATAGCCGTGTCCGGGATGGTGGAATCCAGCCAGGTCTCTGTGAATGCTAGCACGCAGCAGTTGGCAATGTCCCGCTGGAAGATAATCCGAGCATGAAGTTTGTCCATTTTATTGTGAAGTGATTGAACATTTGCAAGTAAAATGCTCGGTAACGGTGGATTGTAGTATCTTGTCTGTGATCTACACAGAATCCCGGCTCGTTTTCCCCTCTTCTTTCTTCTTCGTCGCCTGCGTATGAGTAAACAAGTCGACGACAGGATAGTGAAGTCGCAGCAATCGCTCCGGTAAGTGGAAAAAAAGTCTGTATCCAGTGAATTACGTATATCCAAAAGTGCTAGTCGATCATACTGTATGAGCGACAGTGCAGAACGTGCAGAAAAAAAAAAAAAACGGCAAGCCAAAACCTGCATAGAATGAACAGAGCCATTGTCCATGTGACCATCCTCTACGGCGCACAGCTAGGACTGCATTTATTCATCCATTCTCGTACCTGTGACCAAAAACATGCAACATATGGACAGTACCAGATGATGTATAGATTCTGCTTCCTCAGAGCAAAATCTGCAGAGTTGGGAAGATTGTATTGCCCACTTGTATAGATTTCTTTTTTTTCCGAAAGTATTTTGTATAATAATTTGAATTGAAATATAAAAATTTTTGAGTCAGGTGTTGTTTTGCGTATTAAACCAAAAGCGTTATGCCACGGGATCGGAAAAAAAAATCCTAGCTATTTTGTAATTTATATGGAACAGCAACCAGTTTTTTTTTCTAAGATGGAATTGGTATATTTCTTTGTTTATCCGTATTTTCTTCATCCATTTGTTTGACAAACAAGATCAGAACTTTTCCCCTCTTGTACTTTCTTCTTCCAAGTATATGGTATTTCTACAGTTAGTCGATTGTATTTTTGAAAGGAGCAAACATCTCCATATGTTTTTGTTAACTGTATGTAAGGAATCACTCCACTGGCTTCATTTATAATGTAATTTAAAAACATTATTCCTTTTCCAAACATCTTTTCAAAGTGTAGTAAAGGTAAAAGGATACAATTAATATGCACATGAAATTAATACATTAATAATTGATATATTTCCCTTTCCCTTAATAATTGTTCTGAGTTAAACAGGTGAATAATAGTTTAATAGAAAGCGTGGAGAATGATCTTATTGATCGTTGTTGCCTCGTAGATATTTAATATCTATAAATCTGACTCCATGTGTTCGTGTTAGCTAGATCAAACCAGCGCCTCGCGGGCGTGAACTCTGGATCTGCCAAGGTAGCTAACCTGGACCCTCTGAGTCACACCAAGAATATACAATATGGACGGGCTAGCCTGTCATCACGTAAACGTCTGCAACAGCTGTTTAATCTAAGGTACATTGACTCGAATCTAAAATCAGAAATGCTTCCCGGGAAAGTTGAACTGCACGATAGGGACGAGGAATAAGGAATGCCCAGGTGTGGGCTGAACTTTCTCACCTGTCAACTTGTACACAAAAATCCCTTTTCTGCCAGCTGAGGATGCCGCTGAAGGATAGCCGAGCCTCAGTGATTGCACCTGGCACCTGCAATAGCTTGCTAGCAAAGTGTGCGTGTGTGTCTTATAAGAACAGACTACTAGTGAATGCAGTTAACGAGGTAGCAAGCATCTCCCGAAACTCTCCTCCGGAGGTTTACCGGGAATAACTGTATCAGACTCAGACGAAATGAAATACAAGTTACATACCCAATATAGTTCACTTTCTGAAATCCTTCAGCCTACCAAACTACAATTATCCTAGAGATCTAAACACACATCTAGGGCAATAAGCTGCCCGGAGTCTCGGTTTACGATTAGAACTCAACTCACAAATCTAACACAGAGCACTTTTAACCTTCGCGCCCAGGTGCTCCCCAAAACTCCTCCCCCGCTGCATGGCAAATGGTGATCACTTCATCTGGCTAGGGTTAGAACAAACGGGCTTGGTACCCCCACATACATAATTAAATTATGCACAGTCTTGCTGGCGCTAGCCTCAGTGGCAACAATAGAACAGTGTCATAACATTTACATGTAATTGAAATGTCCCTTCTGATGGGGGAAAACATACGTTTCCTGTGGAACCGCCGTACTGGCGCGAATACCAATACAAAAGAATGGGCCTCACACATTTACATGATATTGAACTGTCCCACCCCAGGGGGGGAAACAAACACTTTACTGTAGAAACCTCCAACATTCTGGCCAGCCAACTAGAATAGTTATCTGGTAACAAAAACATGCCTTGTGCAGCCCAATGTGGAGATAGTCAATATTTGGTCCTGTGAACAACATTATTTTCCCACTACAAAAGTATACAGGCTTTTTATCAACTAGTATATGAGAATTTTGCCACAATAATTGTTGTAAAATTTGGTCCCTATTTTCAGGTGGATTAAATTGAAATTGCAACCAACTTTTCATGGCTTGTTTTAAAAATAACAACATCTTAGAAATTATTTCCTTTTCCAATATCTGAAAATGGTCAGTTGTAATTTGTAAAAATGGAAAGAGGTCCTTACTGAACAATGGGTGAAATACTCTTGTTAGCTTACTAGAGAACCAATTAGGATTTTGGTAAACCGTTTGTATAACTGATGCTTTTAATGAAAGATCCAAAGCTTTAATGTTAAATAACTTTTGACCTCCGTGTTCATAATCATTATACAAGTATGCTCTTTTTATTTTGTCTGGCTTACCATTCCATATAACGTTAAATATCTTTTGTTCCTATATTTAAAAAACATGTCATTGGGAGTAGGCAAAACCATAAGCCTATAAGTAAACTGTGATATAATTAGAGTTGTGTTACGTCCCCGGGGGGGTATTCCATAAAGGTCACTTAGAAAAGCGAAGATTAAAGTCCTAAATGAGACTTGAATGAACCGAACTAAGCAGCTGCGCTCAAATCGGTTCCATAACTGTAAGTTGAAACTCATGTTATCTCACTAATTCAAACTAGGTTCAAATAGTCTAGCTAATAGCGTGTGCACGCCATTCTTAAGAAGCCCTGATGGTGGAGCATAGATTCATAAATTTACCATGGCAAATAATGGGAAAGAAAGAGCAGCGATGTTCACCGCGACTGAGCAGCGTTTGCTTTTCCAAACATGATTACCAAAAAAGGAATACCGCAGTAATTAATCAAACAAAAGAGAAAGGCTGGCAAGAAATTGCTGATCGTTTAAATGTGTAGCAACTACTTCCCAGTAGGAAATCGATGGTGCGCCGCCATGTACATTACTATAATCCATGAAAGTCAAATACAATATTTGTCACAATACATTGACGTGTGTGTTTGTGTGTGAGAGAATAATGACTAACTTTGACAGCAGCAATTTAAGTGAATAAAAAATTTGTTTCAGAATAATGGCGCTCATTCCATTGCATGAAATAATGGTTTTAAATTCATTTTAAAGATGGTGAATTATATCAAATAAAATTTTGTTGGCTATTCTGCCTCAAGTATTCGAGGGTTTGAGATTATATTTGGATTAAACACATCCTATTGAACATGTATCCATAGCACAGGTTTCGGCACGAGGAATAGTTTAGTTTAAATGAATCTTTAACAATTGTTATTATAAACATTAATCTTTTTTTCCTATCAAACTATTTTAATAGTTCCTTAAACACAAAATAATTTGATTTGATTATAATTCACTAGCTTTAAAATGAATTTACAACAATTATTTCATGCATTGGAATAAGCGCTATTATTCTGAAAAAAAATCTGCGTTCGACTATGAAAAAACTCTGCGTTCGTGTAGCTAGCACAATACAGTGTAGCTAAAACAACGGTAATCAAAGAGGACATGTCCGGTGAAAAGACGACCATGGTCACCCTCCCTGTTTCATTGTCCTCGAAAATTTCTTCAATACTTCAGTCTTCCTCTACAGCAATACTTGGTTGCCTCTCCTCAGACAGGCAATTTTATGTAGCAAGTACAGCACATGAAACTACAATGTCATCTACAAATATATGCTGTCCCTTCCCTCAAATCCATACCGCTCAAGCAGGTAGTTGTCAGAAAAAGCCAATGGGTCTGCCCTGTCCCTGAAAGTACATTCTCTTTGAAATGCCCTGCATATGATTATCGATACCTCATCCCCCACCTTACAAATGAAAGGACACGCCACGATTATGCGTCTGACACATATGGTTTGAGCTCCCTAATTATAGACATTTAATTTATTCATTACAACGATCACACCAACTAAACAAATGTAACTTCAGTTTTTTGCATTTGTTACACTTTTTGTATGTTCAAATGTATTACATTTATTATTAAAGTGCATTTGCTTTAATTTTTGGACTGATAATGGTTACATGATATGAAATGGCAGCATGCCAGAGAGTCTGATGAATATCATCACATTCCAAGCACAGGTCAGTGTTAACGGTATTCTGGTTACACATCAAGCTAGGCTTAGCCTGACAATTAGCCTGCCCTGGACCAGGTTAGTTTCCCAGAATAAGTTGCCAGGGTAACTGAGTTTGAACTATTTTCAGTTAGCTTTATGGAACGGAAGTCACTGAAAATAAGCCTGACTAACCAAAATAAGCCTGGCTTGTTTTCTAAACTAGTTTTATGGAATACCCCCCTGGTCATGTATAGCGTTCTGTGTGTTTGTTTGTTTGTTCTGCTCTGTGTGTCTGTTTCTGTGCAGGTGGCGCCAATCATCCTCATTACCACTTATCATGGACTCCTCCCTCCTGTTATCATATCCAGCTGGTTCCTGTTGTCCATCATTCAATCACATCATTCATTCAGCAGTATATCTGTGCCACTGTTTGTACTCTCTCTCTCAGGTTTGGTCTGTGCGTGAGCTCTCTCTTGGTGTGTGAGGGTCCCTTTGGAGGTGCTCTCCTTGGTCAGGTTCTGGTAGTGTTGTGCTGTGTGTACTAGTTATTGTAGTTGTTAGAGTGAGACCTTTGTTTGTTCATTGGTAGCGTGAGTGGCCTGCTAAGTGTGTTTGTTTGTAGTATTAGTCCTGTTCATTTGTCTCATTGTATTCATTTGTATGTTAATCCTTTGTTCTTTTTGTTCGCAGGGAGTAAGAAGTTAGCCTAGAGCCACTCTGGAGTGTACATCTTGCCCGTAGGGGACTCCCTTGTATGGACACACTAGTCAGGCCTGGTATGGGCCACCTACTGTAAGTTTGGGTAGGGCGCCTTGACCGTGTGCCAGTTAGTTTTAGTTTTGTGTGGGGGATCTTTTGTTCAGTTCTTTGGTTTAATACCAACAACCTCCTCACTTTCCTATAATATTATTTACTGTGGCTAAATAAAAGCCTAAGTTAAACGGTACCTGTTGTCTCTGTGTCCTTGCTCGCACCTATGACCCCATACCTCTCCTACTGATCTCAGGGTGTCCTGTGCAGTGGGTTTGACATCCCACTCCCCTCCTGGGGAGCAGCGCATAACACTTCGGGGCTTGTCCGGGATGTCACTCTTCACTGCTCATGGCAAAGTTGCCATAGATGAGTCATGGCTTGAGCCAGAGTAATTCGCAAAGACATGGGTGATTTTACTATTAGCATTGCGAATGACTTGTATGTTGATTGAATGGGTTCCCTTGAGGTTGATGTAAATCTGTGCGAAGAATTCATTCAGAATAATTTGGGTAAATGTGTACACTAGATGTATACATATTTTTTCACATCTTCGGACACCACAATGATTTCCCTCGTGTGGTAATATTTTACCTTCTAATGTATTGCAATAATAAAGAACTGCTACATTTGTGTAGATGAGAGGAGCAAAGTGTATGCGCGTTGTGCACACGCTACATTATGGTTAAACATGCACCCTTAAAATAGCATCTGAATAACACACCACTGACTTAACCAGGTTTTTCCTGGTCAGTGGCAGAATTGTTTTTGGGAACTGCAAGATGGCACCAGGGAACGTTTGCGCCGGAACACACCTCTTCTTTTCGCTGAACCGCCCAACGAACGCAAGGTCATTCCCTAATTTACGACGCACGTCTGTGGAAGGAAAAGTCCTATATGCGTCGGGTGCAAGATAGGAATGATACATGCGTATGTGTAAAAAGTCAATTGCGCCGGGTGTAAGATAGGACCCAGAGAAGCTAACTGCGCTTATTCACCTAATCTGTTCTTTTCCCAGTCTTTTCCAGGACGTATCAAGCCGTACACAGGTGTTGGAACATGACATTAACGTGGGTAACGCTGCGCCAATTAGACAACACCCTTACCGTATTAACGCTCAGAAACGAGGAATCAGAGTATTTAGTTGAGAACGACATGGCTAGGCCCAGTAATAGCCCCTGGAGTTCTCCCTGTGTTTTAGTGCCTAAGCCAGATGGCATGTTGAGGCTTTGCACTGACTACCGCAGAGTTAACGTTGTTACGATTCCGGATTCCTACCCTATGCCACGAATAGACAACTGTGTGGACACAATCGGTTCCGCTAAATATGTTAGTAAGTTAGACATGTTGAAAGGATATTGGCAGGTACCACTATCCTCCCGTGCGTCTGACATTTCAGCCTTTGTCACACCAGACGATTTCCTTCAGTACACAGTTATGGCTTTCGGGATGCGCAATGCGCCCGCTACGTTTTAGCGTTTGGTAAACGTGGTTTTAGCTGGGGTACCCAACTACACAGCTTACCTTGATGATGTTGTGGTTCACTCCTCTTCATGTGAGGAGCATTTGTCTGTCTTAAAAGATGTTTTCCAGAAGTTAGAAGCAGCGTCCTTAACTTTGAATTTGGCTAAATGCGAACTTGGCAAAGCTAGAGTAACTTACCTAGGTAAGGAGGTAGGCCGAGGCGAAGTGCACCCCGTGGCTAAGAAAGTAGAGGCTATTTCTGCCTATCCATTGCCTACTACCCGATGGCAGCTGCGCAGGTTCTTAGGCATGGTTGGCAATTACCGAACATTGTGTAGAAACTTTTCAACGGTGACAGCTCCTCTCACCTCTCTATTAAGCCCGGAAGTGTCATATATGTGGACATCAGACTGTCAAACTGCTTTTGAGTCAGCCAAGGCTCTTTTGTGTGCATCCCCCGTTCTAGCAGCACCTGATTTTAACAAGCCTTTTAAGCTAGAGGTTGATGCCAGCAGTATGGGCGCAGGGGCAGTTCTTTTGCAGGAGGATCATTTTGGAGTTGATCGGCCAATATGTTTCTTCTCTAAAAAGTTCAGTCCCTGTCAAAGGAAATATTCAACTATTGAGCAGGAAACTCTAGCCTTGTCATTAGCCCTACAATTATTTGAAGTGTGTGTTGGTTCAAGTGCATTACCTGTGTTGGTTTTGACAGATCATAACCCATTGGTCTTACTCAACAGGATGTACAATCTTAACCGGCATCTAATGAGGTGGGCATTGATTGTACAGGGCTACAACCTAGAGATCCAGCACATCAAAGGGGCAGATAAGGTGGTGACTGACGCTCTATCACGCATCTGGTAGCTGTTGTGGACAGGGAACGTTAGGCAACAGAGTGTGACACCAAACTACAGTTTGTGTCTTTTTGTGGTGGGTGTGTTCAGTGAGTGTCCTGTGCAGTGCGTAACAGTTGATCAAGGTGATTTTACCACAAATAGATAGGTGCTGTCCTTTCCAGGGTAGCAATATTTTATCTATTTTAGCTAGTTTTGTTAAATAATTTTATTGAATACAATATTTCAAATGGTATATGTATACCCAGTATGTCCACATCCCCATCAGCTCACATTATTTGTAATCTACACTGCAATGTAAAAGTTGAATATTTTAGTGCTCCAATACGTAATATAGTACACTTATCGTAATTAGATTTTTATCCAGATATGTTTGAAAAGGTATCGAGATGCTTTAGGAGGCAATTTAGTGATTCCACTTGTGGTTGCAAAATGAAAAATGAGTCATCGGCATACAAAGATACCTTTGTTTGTAAGGCATGGATTTCCAGGCCCTTAATGTTGTTGTTAGTTCTGATTTTATTGGCTAACATTTTAATTACAACAGTAAAAAGGTAAGCCGACATTGGACAGCCCTGCTTAACTCCTCTTGACAGATTGAAATCTTGCGAGATATATCCATTATTTATAATTTTAACCCATTTTATAAGAGTCTCCAAAATTGAAATATTCAAAGCATTTATATATAAAGTCCAATCAAACTTTATCAAAGGGTTTTTCAAAATCAGCTATGAAAACTAGGCCTGATAGTCCCGATAGTTCATAGTGTTCTATTGTTTCTAAAACTTGCCTTATATTGTCTCCAATGTAACGTCCATGCATGAAGCCTGTCTGATTAGGATTAATAATATCAGATAAAACCTTTTTAATTCTAAGAGCTATGCATTTGGCTAATATTTGGCATCACAGCATTGCAGTGTAAGAGGCCTCCAGTTTTTTAAATATACAGGGTCTTTCTATGCTCCGCTTGGGTGCTGTTTCAATAATAATGAAATCAGGCCTTCTTGTTGTGTGTCTGACAATCTACCGTTTACATACGAATGATTAAAACATGCCAATAATGGACCTCTTAATAGGTCAAAAAAAGTTTGGTATACCTCTACTGGAATGCCATCCAGTCCAGGAGTTTTTCCATCTTTAAATGTTTTGATAGCTTCAAGCATTTCGTCTTCAGTTATTAGTCCTTCGCACGAGTCTTCTGAAGCGATTTTAGCAGAAATGGAGCAGCAAATTATACAAGTTGTTTGTGCAATGATTTGTTCTGAAAAAATGAAAAATATGGAGAGAATGGTTGGGGAGTTAGAGGGGAGGGTCGTGCCGGCCTAGAGGAGAAGGGGCAGAGAGAGTGATAAGACTTGGAAATTGAGGAGAGTAGAGTGGAAGAGGCAGATTCAGTAGACAAGGAGAAGGAATTAGGAGATGTGAGAGAAGACAGGATGGAGGAGTAGAGAGCAGTTGGTGAGAGAGAATGAGTGTCACAGCAGTGTGAGACCTGGATAGGGATAGACAGTATAGTGGCAGAGGAAAGAGAATGACAAAAGTAGACAAAAAAGTGGTCAGACAACTGGAGCGGGGTGGTGATGAGATTAGTCGACATGCAGCATCTAGTAAAGATCAGATCCTTTGTGTAGAAATTATCTGGGCAGGGGTGAGGTCAAACGGGGAAAGGGGTTGGAGGAAAGCACAAGTTAAACATAGACGCAGGAATTTTGAAGTCACCCAGAATAATGAGTGGCACGCCATCATCTAGGAATGAGCTAATCCGCATGTCAAGCTCATTGAGGAAATCATAAAGTGCACATGGTGGGCAATAATGTTAAACGTTCAGTGTGTAAGATTTAGTGGCATCTAGTAGTATGCTTTGCAAATTACAAACAGCCAGTAACTCACCGCCCACCTCTCCCTTAGCAAACAAAAAAAATAATCTATGGTGGCTGACGTAGGATAAAATATGTTGTCATCTGAGACAGCAGAGTACCAAGTCAAGCAATGAGGTTTCTTCATATAGAGATATTAAGAAAATATATTTACTTAATTATTCAGTAAAACCACGTTTTTGCAAATGTTAGTTTTTCTTGTTCATCTTTGTGTTAGTGTTTTATTAACTGACTTTACCTAGCTTATTTCCATGCTAGTTAGTACAAGATAAAAAAGTTGCTTTGAAAACATTGTTCCTTCATTAGAGCCTTCTATCTGGGAAAAGCCACACTGATGTTAACTCGCGATTTCTGCCTGCGTCGCTCCTGTATTCGTCTGGCCTCATCATATTTTCGAAAAAACAATCCAACTAACATTACATATTTTTTCTAACAGGGTACTAAAAGTTTAGCTGGCTAATATGACCTGTTATGCTATAGGCTAACGTTCTGTTTTGCAGTACATAGTACTAATCAGTCAATTGTCTTACGAAAATAACCAGCACATTTCTCCCAACATAGCAAAGCCACAACAAAGCGAGGGAGAAGAACTATGTTACATGCAATAATCCAACTACATATTTTACACCACTGACAAGGGAAAAGTCACTTCTCACAGTGTCTATGGCTAGCTTTCTACCAGAGATTTCTGCCTGTGTCGCTCCCGTATTCGTCTGGCCTCATCATACTTTCGAAATAACAATCCAACTAATGTTACATATTTTTTCTAACAGGGTACTATAAGTTTAGCTGGCTAATATGACCTGTTATGCTGTAGGCTAACATTCTGTTTTGCAGTAAATAGTACTAATCAGCCAATTGTCTTACGAAAATAACCAGCACATTTCTCCCAACATAGCAAAGCAAGGGATAATAACTATGTTACATGCAATAATCCAACTATATATTTTACACCACTGACAAGGGAAAAGTCACTTCTCATTGTATCTATGGCTAGCTTCAAGCCAATGCTAACTTTGTCAAACAACAGTTTACATTTGCATTGCTAAAGTTGGAATACCTTACCTGTCCAGCAGAAAACAGGCAACTTGGGTATCGCTTTGAAAAATGTTTTCCTCATTAGCACCTTCAATCTGGAAAAAGCCACACTGATGTTTACCCCGGATTTCTGCCTTTGTCGCTCTTGTATTTGTCTGGCTTCATCATGCTTTCGCTTCTTCAAAGCAGATTCACCCTCCGTCGGCTCTTGTGCTAAATAATAGCTGTGGTCCTACAATTGTCCAAAATTTCACTTCTAATAAAGGAGAGCTTCTACTATTACTTAATACTTAGAAAGATACAACTTCTTCTTCTGCTGCTGCTGCTTCTTCTTCTGCTGCTGCTGCTGCTGCTTCTCTTTCAAGGTAGTGACGAAACGTGCTGTGTAGTGCTATTTTTTCGCTGAGGGCAACAGTAGAATCATGATGACAAAATACAGCAACCTCCATAAAAGGGGGTTATGTAGATATAAATGGCTCATTCTAAGGTAATAAAAACAAAATGGCTCATTATGTAAGGTCTTTACACACCACTGAAAACATAGTTATGGATCTTACATTACATTTATGTCAATAGATCCTTAGAAATACTACACACTGAACCTTTAAGCTTGGATGGACAGGTTACATGGACAGCATGGAATTCAAAAGAGGAAATAGGATGGTGAGCGAGAGGGAAAAAGGAAAATCTCCAAATTGAGGAGATGAGAAGCCCTGTTCCACCACCGCGTCGACCTGATGCTGTTGGAGTATGGTAGGATAGAGGATGTTTTCTCCAATACAGAGGGCAGCCGGAGTATCAGTATTATCTTGGGTAATCCACATCTCCATCAGAGCCAGGAAATCAAGAGACTGGAGAGCAGCATAAGAAGAGATTAAGTCAGCCTTGTTGACAGCAGATTGACATTTCCAGACACTAGCAAAAAGCAGATACTCTACATGGGTTGTCCTGTCAGGGAAGACAGGAAGATTGGAAAGGTTGCATTTACAGTAGTAAAAATGACAGTAAGAACTGTAACAAGCTGTGGACGGGGATGGAAAACAGACACATTTCAGAGCAGACTGTTTTTCTGTAATTAAACAGGGACAGCAATGTAGTATGAAAATTACCTTAGCTTTTACCGTCCTCGACTAATGCCTGGCTCACACTACAGGAGTTTTAGGCCGATTTATGCCGGATTTTCCCCTCCTGAGAATGGGAGAAAAAATCTTGTCGAGGACCTCAATCGGTTCCGATGTTCGGGACAGATTTTCTGGTAATGTGAGGCGTTCACAGATCGAATCTTACACCTCCCGATCTGCTCCCGATCTGATCGGCTCGCCCCGATCAAATCAAACATGTTTGACATTTATCGTAATGAGCAAGATTGTGATTACGTCAGTACTGTCGCAATAGCCAATAGTGAACAAGTCAACGACGAGACGAAAGTGCTACACGGATCCGTTGGACTTCGGAGATGAAGAAACATGGATTCACTTTGGATACAAATTTGTCTTATTATTTGAGATTATTTGTTTCACTTCTTTTGAATGGAAGTTCCCCAAACCAGAAGTGCAACCCAATGCAAAAATAATGTATTAGGCACGTTTGGTAAAAGGTGGAAATTTACAACACAGAGAAATAATGTAAAACAATACAGTGAAATTGTTATGGAAGTACTTTGTTGATAGATGGATGGATAAACGTTTGCAAAAACTAAATTATTTTTCAGTATCCATTTAGTTTACATCCGCTTTCCCGCTTCCGATCTGCTGCGTAGACCACGTGAGGCGCTTCCTCTGGCACGATAATCTTAATAATATTGTGTGGTGTGTGATGCGCCACGACTTCCAAATCTTGTAGTGTGAGCACGTTTAAGATTTGAGGGAAAAAATCTGCAAAGATTGTGTGAAGTGTGTGCTGCAGCCAGATTTTAAAATCCTTAAGGATTTAAAATCTCCTGTAGTGTGAGCCAGGCATAACTCTGCAGAACATCTCAGCAGAACTGGCTTAATTTTGGTGACAGTCTTTGTTGCAGGCGACAACAATGCCACTAGACAAGATGCTACAAGACAAACTGCTGCATCAGAAAACAGGGAACCTTAAGTACTCACGCTAATTGAGAGCAGCCAGGGAGAGACAGGCGACACCCCTAGAGCCTGGCAGTCAATTTACAGTTAAAAACAAATGCCTTGCCAGGGTCATTCTATGAAAAAGGGGGAGAAAAATATATTTTTTAACTCAAAATGTCACTAAACCACGAATCCTGACCCGAGGGACAAGCCAATATCATGGTACTGACAATGTTCTACAATATTTAAAAAAAATAGTTTGCAATATAAATGTCTTACATCTATTTTATTAACAATAAAACCCTTCAGTTAAAACAAAAAACATGTATTTTGTGTCATTATCTGACACTTTTAAATGTTTATCCTGGTGGTTCAGGCAGGGACATTCATTTTCATAGAATGACCCGCCACAACAGTTCACAAATTGGCTGGCTATTGAGAGCAAGAATTAGTGTAAATCCCAATTCTCTGTCTTATCCCTACCTCTTACCCCTTCTCCTTAGTTTTGCGCATTCATGTGAGAGTAAGGGCTGTCCCAATTCTAATTTTGATCTAGGGCTAAGGGGAAGGGGTAGATACTTAAAACCAATCATTTTTGAGAGCTTACTTGAAACCAAGGGGTACCCAGAATACACAGTGCAACCGGTAATAATGGCAGCCTTAAGTGATGAAGAGAGTCCAATAAATGTATTTTCGGCTTGGTAGGCTCCCCCCTCTCTACTGGGATATCCTCACTCCAATGCTACTGCTGCGGTGTTTACGGTCTGCTGGTGACCCTTTGGAGGTGTGATCTTGGCAATGTGGGTCGGTTGGAAGCATGTCTGCTTGCTCCTACCCGAGGCATTCCTTGTGTAGGACCACGTCTCTTGTCTTGTCCCCCCCAGTCTCAGCCCCAGATGTTATGCTGCAATAGTTTATGTGCCGGGAGACCAAAGGTATGCTCACTCTAATGTTCGTGATGTCATGTTCATCCTAGGAGGACCCTAGGAACATGCAACAGGACCATGTGGCCTGATGACTCCTTCCTGTCCCTGTCCTGTGCCCAACCCGCTGCTGTGCTAGATCCCATGTCACTGCGGTTGATGATTGATCAAGTTTCAACCTGATGACGCCAGCTTTCATCTCCAGGCGGCGTAACATTCTTCCTTCACAAGACCACCGAACTGTATTGATGCAACATAAAGACTATGGTCACAATCCACCCATCATTTTTTCATTGCTTGACAATAATTGAACACTGATAAACAAAGTGACCTGGTACAGCCAGAAGAGGACTGGCCACCCCCCTGAGTCTGGCCTCTCTCTAGGTTTCTTCCCAGGTCCCACCTACAAGGGAGTTTTTCCCAGCCACTGTGCATCACTTGTGTTGCTTGCTTTTGGGGGTTTCGGGACAGGTTTCTGTCAAAGCACTTTGTGACAACTGCTGTTGTAAAAAGGGCTTTATAAATAAATTTGATTGATTGATTGGCTTAAATAATTGTTTTGTTGTAACGTTTCCCAGTTTCCCTTCCCTGGACACTGCCACTTCCTTGGTTTATGTGTCACAGAACTACAATTCCCATTCCCCAGTGCTACATCCTGTGGACTACAGCTTCCCTAGTCATGCCTCCTCAGAACTACATTTCCCATACCCGGACTCAATTATCCTAATTCACCACACCTGCTCACTCCTTTCAGTATTTAG
>JACXGM010025606.1:0-15234 GCA_016801145.1 Umbra pygmaea | reverse complement strand
GACAAGGGAGTCCCCTACGGGCAAGATGTATGCTCCGGAGCAGCTCTAGGCTAAATCTCCTCACTCCCTGTGAACAAAAGAACAAAAAGAGGATTAATGACAGGATATTAATTACTAAAGGTACAAACTAACGAAGACAAACCTAAACCTAGCACTAACAACTCACACACACAATAGGCCTACCACTCTCTCTAACAACTACCACAAACCACAGCTCTCACTCCACAACACTACCAGACACAGAACAAACCAACAGAGCATCTGCCTGCTAAACCAGAGAGAGAGACAAACAAACAAATGGCACATTTTATAGAGGGGAAGGGCATGATGGGATTGCTGTTAATTGATGAATCCAGGTGTATGAGATAACGGAGGGGAGGAGTCAGTGATAAGTGATGAATGGAGGGACTGATGACTGGATCTGCGCCACCTGTGGGGAAGCATACAAACAGAACAGAACAAACACAGAACAGAACAGAATCACAGTACAAAAACCCTAGATCACAGACATAGAACACAGAAACTGAGACTGGGGGACGTAACAACATCGTATGTACAGTATTCTAATATACTGTGTATCACACCTATTTGTAATTACTGTATTTCATAGATCATAAGGTTTTAACTGTACGTGCAATTACACCAGCATTTCTCTGCCTGTGACAAACAAACGAAACATTCATATCTTCCCTGAGGAATGTCTACGTCTCTCTCACTCCCTCAGCCTGTCAGTGTGTCTGTCGTCTGTCGTCTGTCTGTCACACACAGGTTGACTCAACTAGAAGAACATTACAGGTTCATTCAACATTACGGTAAGAGAAACTTCAACGTTAACTGAATTGTAAACATGTTTATAAATAAGTTACTATACAATGGCGCATGTGTGTGAGGATATAGCTGGTAAACTTTGAGTTCAAGTTTTAAGTTTGTCACCTTTAATGAAATGCAGATGTGATTGTATATAATGTGAAAATCTGTAATGCAGTTGTTTTAAAACTGACTCGAATGTACTGCTGTAGTCTGTGACCTGTACTGTATATATCTGTGTTCTGCGATTGTACGATCATTTTACAGAGATGGTATTCATCAATATTATCTTTCTCGTATCCTTATTAGTAGGCTTATTATTATTATTATCCCTTTCACTCTATGCTGTGGTTGTCTCTTATTTCATGCGTTTGTAAAGTTTGATTTGCCTTCGTGTATGTAATACCTGATGCACTAGACCAGTGAGCTTGCTTTGCCTTTTTCTAAGTCAGTCATGCCTATATAATGTCCACATACACGAGACAGAGGTGTGTAGTCCAGGTGCCAGAAAGTAGAAATCCTGTCTAGCAGCTGTCCCAACCATCACTTAACCAGCTCTACCAGGTAGATGAGCTGTCCCAACCATCACTAAACCAGCTCCTCTACCAGGTAGATGAGCTGTCCCAACCATCACTAAACCAGCTCCTCTAATAGGTAGATGAGCTGTCCCAACCATCACTAAACCAGCTCCTCTAATAGGTAGATGAGCTGTCCCAACCATCACTAAACCAGCTCCTCCACCAGGTAGATGAGCTGTCCCAACCATCACTAAACCAGCTTCTCTACCAGGTAGATGAGCTCATTAGTGAAAACACCTGTTCTAGATGTAGAGGCAGATCCAAAAACATGGCAGGATTTTTACTTTCTTGCACCTGGACTATACACATCTGCACGGAGAGCAGAAATGGTCAATATAATTTTGATGGGAGAAATCATTGCGCGTTTTTGATTACAAAGCCATAGAGAAAATCAACAAGTTGAATAAAAACAATTTTTTTAATCATTTATTTAATTCAAACATGTGTTTGTCAGTCATATCTGGTCAGGATTTCATTTGTCAGAACCATGCGTGACCTACGATGATCAGGAGATAAGTGGACATGTTGGACCACGTTCAGTTTCTCTCCTACCCATTTCATCAATGAACACATCTGAAGTTCTTCAGCTCCCCCGCTGTATCTTGTAATGTGACTGTTTTTCACTCAAACAACAAACATACGAGTTGCGCACTCACCTTCCCTATCTGCACCATCCACCAATACGACACAGACATAACACTTCTTTACAAACTCTCAAAGCTGGCAGGTAGAAACTCCACCACTCACCTTACAATGAACTGTAAAAACACCTCCAAAGAAAAGACAATAAGTAGCTACCTAAATTAAGAAGGAATATGCTTAAAGTGAGCTGAAGATTCTGCCAGTGCACTGAGATCATTTGACTTCCCAAGATGTCTTAAAATAAGACAAAAACAAGGTAAAAAGTAAATCATTTTTAAAATAGGTTACAAATATTTATAACCAAGATAATTAATCTAGTTCAGATTTGTATTTTTTGCAATGTGATTGCAAATATTTTGGGGTCATGAAAATGTATTCAAATTTAGCCTATTCAAGGGCATATAGATGGGGGAAACATGTACCCCCCTCAATTTTACAGATAGGCAGTGTGGTCCCACCCCCCATAATAAGAACATTTTGGAAAACTATACGTTGTGTCCCCCCAATATCAAACTCGTTCCTACGCCCTTGAGCTTATTCATAATAAAAAGTATCGGAACTGTACTACCTAGTATCGGACTGAACCCACAATTTGCAGTATCGCCCAAGGGGCTAGACTTTGAAGCTTCTATGAGGAGGTTCTGAGGCTAACAAGGCATGATCGTCGTTAGCATTCCATAGACTCCCATTTATTTTAGGGTCACTATGACAGCGAATCAAATTACATCTGAAACTTTTAAAGACTCATATTTGTCCATTGTTTATTTCTAAAGAAACAGGACAATGTATGAAAGGCTCCATTACCTTGAAATTTCACGTTATGGCCCCGTAGCAGACGTTTTTGTGTCATAACCAAGTGACTTACTGTCGCATAGTAAAGAAATGATAATGTAGTCCAGGAGAAGCTCGCAGTAAATCAGGGGACGTGGAGGCAAACAGTCAGAAGGATATTAATAAAATAATTAATCAGAATACTCACCAAAAGTTGCTCCTGTTGCTACGCTCATGAACAACTCCTATTCATGCTCTCCATTTCTGCAAGAGGCAAGATTTGAAATGATTCAGATTTTTCTTGGCACAGCTACGAGAAGAATTACAACGTTCAGACACGTTGCTCACGTCACATCTACGTCATCGCACTCAGCGTGAGTCTGCGCAGTTTGCTCAGGCATCACCGGAAAATTGCTTCTAATTGACTTCACTTGGTCTTCATAGGTGTAAATGGCAAGGCTTTGTCCATTTATTTATACTGTCTATGGTATAGCCCACCCCTAGCTGAAAGTTGTTAATTTATTGGTTGATGTTCACCACACCTGCATAAATGATCGGTGTGTTGTATGTAAATATGTACAGGTGGTGCACATTCTCGCTTCCACGATTCATCAACCTGCGATGAAATCAACTTTCATCCCAAAGATGTGTGACACTTCAGTGAATTATGCCGGCTGCAGACTGGCTGCTTGGCATGAGCGTGTCAGCTGCGTGGCGTGGATGTTTATATTTTGGCTCCCATGTTAACAGGTTATAATGGATTCACACCAGGCACAGCAAAAAAATCACAGTACGGCATCGTAATACAGACACACTTGTTCACCGCAATCAACATCGTAATCATTGTTCCGGATCTTTACGTGGGTAGACAACATTGCATAAAAAGATTTTTCAGTTTAGTATTCATTGACAATTGTTTCCGTAGTGGTGCGCATTGCTTCCTATTGAATTGAATGGACTTCCGCCGGAACCCGACTATTTTGGCATGCCTAGTGTGAATCCAGTATTAGAGCTTGCACACTGCCTACGTGACATGTGTGCAAACGTGTGCATGCTAGAAATAGGACCGATGCCTATTTTTTCACGTGACAAGCAAGTCTCTAAAAATCCTATGTTCCACTAAGGGCTCTCCGATCAGCTAACCAGCTAACGGCACAAAACGCCGCTCACAAAACGCCACTCACAAAACGCCACTCACAGAAAAATTGGAGATGCTGCATTTTTTAACTATATGCTCCAAATCTCTTGAACACAATAAATAATTTGAAGGAAGCATAATCTATTGATATATTCAAAAAGCTGTTAAATACATATTATTTCGCTTTAGCTAAACCGATACTCTATGCTTTTCATGTTCTCCTTTATTTAAAAGTGTTCCTTCACATTTTATTAAATATTTTTTATTTCTTTGCTTGCAAATGTGCTCTATGCTTTATGTTTTAAAATATTTGTATATTTCTTTGGCTTTTATCGACTTTGACACAATGTAGTCAAAGACTACTGCTCTGGATTCCGTGGCGCTGAATTGACAGGGACAAGTTTAGTTTACCTTAAATTTTATTAAATATATTAAAACTAAACTATTGCTAATGCTGAAACGTGCTATGGATAAATATTCAGTTAGATGTGTTTAATCCAAATATAGTCTCAAACCCTCGGTAACTTGAGGCAGTATAGCCAGCAACACAAAAACAGGGACCCACGTCACTCTCACATTCAACTCACTGCTACATTTAAGGTTGATTTAACGGAGCTGATGAACATTGTAAGTGTTCATTATTGATTGTGTATTTACCACTACGTGTCGTACATAATGTACACAGTGTTGTGAGCCAAACGTTAGCATGTGAAACCAATCAAATGCGTGTGTCTCACGGGCACTGCGTGAGAGTTGGCAGCTATGCATTTGTGTCTATGGCGCGATAGAGCAAAGTTAGCTTCCAGGGGTGTCCAATTCCTGTCCCGTGGGGCCAAGACAGTTGTGTTGTGTGTTTGTTCTTTGTAATAAGTGATTCATTCAGACTAGGGAAACCAGTTGGATGCAATTAACTGCCAGGTAATAACAAAAATCTGAATCAATTTGACCTTTCAGGACCGGAATTGGACACCCCCGTGAGGTATTTGATGTACAGTTCCGATACCCATGTTAGCCGAAAGCCTCAATGAAAGCATGATGGTGATCCTTGCATTCGAGTCAAGTGTTCATTAAACATCTTAGAACACACCTCCCTGCATCTTTCTCCGTCTCTCCAAATAATGCACAAAGTCTATATTATTTCACTACCATAGTATACATAAACTAGCCCACATTTTCACCTCATGTTTTCCCAGTGTCCTTTGCCTTTTCTTTTCAATTGTACAGTTTCCACCCATGAATTTCATTATACAGTAAGCCTATGTGACAGAGACATATTTCTGAAATGGAATCATAAACATTGGTATGTCAAGATGTCTTTAAGTTAACTGGAGTGAAGGTAATGTAATTCATGCCCACTAGATTATTACTAAAGCCCTTTTCAGCTGCACTGGATAACGAAGGGGAGGAGTCAGTGATGGGTGATGATTGGTTGATGAGGATTGTCAGCACCTGCACAGGGAAAGACACACAGAGCAAAACAAACACACAGACAGGACAGCTACGCAGCACAGAGAACACTACTGGGACTAGAGGACGTAACACATTACAATGCACTAGAATGTTCCAGGGTTGAAAGAATGCAGTATTAGCAGATCCACAGAATCCAGAAGTCTTAGTCACACTGGTTTGACAACAGCATCTTACTTGAGCATCTCTCCTTTGTTACCATATAAAATATCTCCACAGAAGGGAATAACTTGTCTTATAAAATCTAAAGCATATCAATGAATCAGTAATGGATCCCCAGCAACAGTTTATTTGTTTACAAAGAGTACATCACAAGTTCAGTAGAATGGCAGTAAATAATGAATCAAGACATGTACATGCAACTGAGAGGACATCAACTACTGTGAAAATGTACAAGCGATAGAGCATGATGGGATGTGATTGGTGTGGTTTAAAGTGATATGCATGACCTTCAGTCCCTGTATAAAAGAAACACAAGGCCTTTAATAGAATAAAGGATTTCCCACTTACTCTGTTTCATGTTCTGTTTCACCTAGACATTATCATGACATCATCTCTAACCAATGGATTTTCTGTTTCTGTCTGCTACCATAAACAGCTGGTTTCAATTCATTCATCAGTACATGTATTTAAGTTCCTGTGTCTGTTTTGTCATTGGTCAGTCATTGTTATATGTGATGTGTGTTTACGTGTCCTGTTTGTAAGAAGAGAATGTCTATAGATGCCCCATATAACTTTGATGTGAAGCCACTGTCTGACACCCTCAGACAGCTACGCCTAAGCGGTGGGACAAATTCAATGGACGCACTCTGCAGTCTACACCATGAACACCTCAAGCTGTTCTGTCAAGAGGACAAACAGCCTGTCTGTTTGGTGTGTCGGGATTCAAAAAAACACAAAAGTCATGACTGCGTACCAATAGATGAGGCTGCACTGGATATCAAGGTTTATGTTTATATTATTCAATTCAAATGTATTAAAGGTGCCATTAGTAGAATTTGCCCTAACAAAGGAACTAATTGCTCTTTCAGGTGAGCAGATAAGAAACACTGTTAAAACACTGTTATAGTTCTTTCTATAATTTTTTTTACACTATAAATTCTTTATCACACAAAAGCACTGCCTATTATTCATAATTTATATAAGACTGTGGAAGCACAACATGTCAGGTTCTTATCTCAATTCCTGTTAAATTGCAAAATAAGCACAAGTGTAGGAAATCATTTTCCCATCTAAGTCACATTCAGTTTTATTTCATGAAATACATATTCTACATCTTTTGTAAGCTGGTCAATAAAAGAGAAAGTAGCTCTGTTTTCCCCCCGCTAAATTCTACACTGTGCCCCTTTAACACTATTCACTGTGTGCTTGTCATTTTATGAAAACTTGACACACTTGGGGTTTTGGGTTAAGAATAGAATTGTGCAGAAAAGTTAAATGTTGGTTTAAGCTTACAGATTCGTTATGGTATACAATAGCAAACTATCAAAAACGAATTTATTGATGACTAAGGTCAGGATTAGGTTAAGAATGATGGTTAATTGTTAGGGAAATGGTTAGGGTTAGGGATATGATAATAATCTGATAACGTAGAATAATCTGCTTTGTCAGGAGATTGGCAGCCACATGTCTAAGGTTCGATGAAACAGTTAAGATTATATATACCGTTGGTATTAGACTTTTTATTAGTTTTTCTTTTTGTAACGGACATTCCAGCTGATCAAATTGAAACATATGGCAGTATGGATCATTGATTGCAAACATTAATACTTTATAAAGGCATTTTTGACCAGATTAAATGATCGCTAGATGCATTCATGCCACAGATTTTAATACTCTATAAAATTATATGACTAATATGCCTAATAAAAATAAGTACAGTACATCCAAATCTGTATAAACTGTAATATCCTTACACCAAGTTTTTTTGTCCAGTAGGTGGAAAGGTAAACTATACGTTTGTGTCTGTGAGTATGTGGGTAAATAAATATAATGTAATTAGACTCAATAAAGTGTAAATATTTCATTGTAGGAACAAATCAAGGCTGCCCTGAAACCTTTACAGGAGAAGATGGAGGTCTTTAATAAAGTTGAACAAACCTGTGATCAAACAGCAGAGCATATTATGGTAAGAATGACACGTCACAATATGATTCATGGATCATTAGCAGTGAAATGTATTGACTTACAATGCATGGATTTCTCTTAGGAATTACATTCATCTTAAAACAGATGTTACCATTAATGTCGATGTAATCATGAAATAAAATTCCTCTTTTATCTACAGACCCAGACCCACAACACAGAGAGGCTTATTAAAGAGGAGTTTGAGCAACTTCACCAGTTTCTACGAGAGGAAGAGGAGGCCAGGATAGCTGCACTGAGGGAGGAAGAGGAGCAGAAGAGTCAGATGATGAAGAAGAAGATTGATGAGTTGATCAGACAGATATCATCACTTTCAGACACAATCAGAGCAATAGAGAAAGAGCTGAGTGCTGAAGACTTGTTATTCCTTCAGGTTAGAACAGCATCTCAACCATTTGTTAGTTAGTGGAACTTATGTGATGCATTATCTCAATACCTCTGTAATATGGAAGACATTATTGTAAATAAGTTTCGTCACATAATGTTTTTGTCTCCCTGCAGAACTACAAGGCCACTATAGAAAGGTAAGTTATCTGCACCTTGTGTCCCTCTCTTCTCTGTGGTTCTGAACCCATAGCAGCACTGAGTCCTGAATGTTGTTCCAGAGCCCAGGTCACACTGCCGGATCCACAGCTGGTCTCAGGAGCGCTGGTAGACGTGGCCAAACACCTGGGCAACCTGCAGTTCATAGTCTGGGAGAAGATGCAGGCAATTGTCAAATACGGTTAGTAACTTGTTAATTACCATCGTTAATTTAGTGAGTGGATGTTCCTGTACCAACCGTAAATCTCAGAATTTCTCCCAAATTACGTTCTCAGGAAACTGTTTTGAAAACCTAAATTACGTTATATGCCAAAATATTTAGGGTGTTTTTACGTTTGAATTGCACGTTTTGTTATTAGGCTATATTTGTACTTCAATTATGTTGCTCCGGTACATTTCTTTTAGCGGATTTATGCGAGAACATTCCATACATTCCATAGCGTTCGAAATTATATTGCAACATTCACTGTTAAGGTTAGGTAGGAGGATACTAACGGTTAAGGTTAGGCATGAGGTTACTAACGGTTAAGGTTAGATATGACATTACTGGGGTTAAGGTTAGAATTAAGGTTAGGGTTAACATTACAAAAACCGACAATCGCCTGTCTGCATGACGCAAGCAATGTAGAACAAAACACACACAAAGTACCGGTCTGGATTTGAACTCGTGAACACTGGCATGGAAGTCACGGATTTATACGCCCGTCCACCATCCCTGGCCTCCACCCTAGCAAAAACTATGCTATTTACATGCTACGTCATGATCTTCATATGTTCATATTTAACGTTATTCGAGTGTTCAATTTAGTTCCCTACAAACGTAATTGACCCTCTCATACGTTCATATTTGACATATTTCGGTTTTACAAAATAGTTCCCTCAGAACGTATTTAATGTGATTTAGGGCTGTCCTCTACCCCTGCCTGACTTGAAAAAGTATTGGGAAATTTATTTAACATTTGGTACTAATAAATCTCAGTTGCATAGCCACACCAATTAATGTAGTGCGATCCAAAAGCATGGATTGGTATTGGGTCTAATAAAGGAATTAATGGACTTCTTGGTGACAAATTTTGAAATATGTAATGTAGTACAACTTGTGCTCCATGTCATAAAAAAATTCACAAAAAATGTGACATTATGTTGTTAAACTTATTTAATATCTAACGTTTAATTTTACTTCAAACATTTACTGAAATAAATATTCTGTTAAAGTGTTTAAATATGGAAATATAGAAGCTTCTATACCTTGGCAGTCATTCTGATTACAAATCCAAAAACAATCCTCCGATGTTAAATAAGTTTGCTTTGAAACGTTTCAATAATTAGCATCCTAACTTGTGCAGCAACATGTTTGAGCTTCCTTTTTCACACTTGAAGCTAATATCTTTTCACTAACATGAACCACAAAAAAAACATACAAAGCTTCGACTCACTTCACGCGTGACCATAGATTGTATATTACTGGATGGAGCCATGTGTGACGTCACCAATTAGTTTGTTAAGATCTGATGTGGGTCATCTAATCAATACATCCATGCATCTAATTTGCCGTTAAGGGCGCAGACATCTTCGTTGCGGATGTGACGATTTTAGACGAGAGGGAGGAGTAATTTAGCTAGCTAACTAATATTAATTGGGATGCTAACGAAAAACAGTATTAAAACATAATGTAAAACAAAATTTTACGTTACTTACCGGAAAAAAGTGAAATGCCAACTCCTTTGAGTGTCTTGTCATACAACAGAACGCTATAACCCCGCCCTAAACGCCCCTTTCCTTTATCTCCGATTTTAAAATCAACGAGACCATAATTCAAAAAATAAACATCATGATAAATTGCAGAAGGCTTAAATCTAGCGATTGAGACCATATAGTCATTATGAAAATGTTTACTAAGGTAATAAATCAAGTATAGTATGTCTCTTATTCTCATAGACTATACAGAAACCGAGCTCTTTTGCAACCAGACGTATCGCTCCCCGCTGGAATTCAGATAGAATGCAGGTTTAAGGCAATTCCTCATCCGCATCAATTTGCCAAACCGGATGCTCACCCTGTGCTCGTGACACAACGTGTTTAAACCCTTCTATAATATTTCAAGGTGTGCCTTGTCCTTTTGAGTGAATGTGGAGCTACCACAAATGAATGTGTGTGTTTGCGACATGGGCATGTATGTGCAATGTGCACTTGGTCAAACAGTAATGTTCCAACATTGTAGAAAAGGCAGTGTTGTGATAAAATATATGGTGAAAACCCAGTAGATTGCTTTTAGGTGATGTTGGAATGAGTTTATGATTTAATGCTTTGAACACTAACATAATAATAAAATAAGCTTAATATTATAAGTGGCTGTCAAGTTAAATTATGCTGAAAAACAGGGTGAGTCAAATAGAAAATCCAATTAGAGGCCAATGCTAGGGACTTTTTATTTTACCTTCAGCCTGCGTTTATTTTACATTTTAGCCATTTTGCAGATGCTCGTATCCAGAGCGACTTACAGAGAAACTAGGTGAACCAACCACAACTCAGTAGTAAGAGCATTCACTACTTGAAACAGTGAATATATTGCAAAAAACAGTATTAGAATCTAATCATACAAATAAACATAAAAAATTAGTTTAGGGTCCACGTGGCATAGTTGGCTAAATCTAGTGTAGTTGAACATAATTGACTGATTCTATAATCTGTGGCAGTAGTTTTTCATTCAATGGATGAGAACTATATTGTTTTAGAAAATAATAAAGCTTTTTTGCTGTATTACTTTTCTTTAAACTTGTTTCAGTAACTTCAAACAACAAGTCAGATTATTCTCCCAAATCAGATAGCCTGCTAACTTCCGGTTGTCTTGAAGAACTTCACCTGCGCTGAAACGACACAATTTGAAATATTTCAAAATACAATGGATCCGTTTCTCCCATAGACAGAATATAAAATGGACCAAGTGACGCCATTAACTTCGACGGAGACCAAGTGAAGTCAATTAGAAGCACTTTTCTAGTGGTAGCCCAGCATACTGCGCAGCTGCTACGCAGCCTCAAACTAAGCTTGACGACGAAGATGTGATGTGAGCAACTTGTCTGAAAGTTGTAATTCTTCTTGTAGCTGTGCCACGAGAAATGTAAATCATTCCGAATCTTGCCTCTTGCAAAGACGGAGAGCATGAGTAGTAGTTGTCCATGAACGTAGGAGGAGGAGTAAATATTTTGTTCCGATGCTTTTTCATGGAGTATTCAAATGAAACTGCAAGATTTAGTGAAACTCAAAAATAGACTGTGACAAATATTTTATGTAATTTTACTATGTACTTCTTGGTTTTTACGAACGAAAATCTTAAGCATTGAATGCTATCCAAAAAGAAAACTCGATCTTCATGATGACTCTTATGTGAAGAATGTGAGCATGCAGAGCTCAACACGACTCAGTATTTAACATGATTATATTGAATTATTCCTTTTCAACACGACTCAGTATTTAACATGATTATATAGAATGATTCCTTCTCAACACGACTCAGTATTTAACCTGATTATATAGAATGATTTCTTCTCAACACGACTCAGTATTTAACATGATTATATAGAGTGATTCCGTCTCAACACGACTAAGGATTTAACATGATTATATAGAATGATTCCTTCTCAACACGACTCAGTATTTAACATGATTATATAGAATGATTCCTTCTCAACACGACTCAGTATTTAACATGATTATATAGAATATTTCCTTCTCAACACGACTCAGTATTTAACATGATTATATAGAATGATTCCTTCTCAACACGACTCAGTATTTAACATGATTTTATAGAATGATAAATACTGAGTCGTGTTAAATACTGAGTCAGTATTTAACATGATTATATAGAATGATTCCTTCTCAACACGACTCAGTATTTAACATGATTTTATAGAATGATAAATACTGAGTCGTGTTAAATACTGAGTCAGTATTTAACATGATTATATAGAATGATTCCTTCTCAACACAACTCAGTATTTAACATGATTATATAGAATTATTCCTTCTCAACACGACTCAGTATTTAACATGATTATATAGAATGAATTCTCAACACGACTCAATAGTTTTTTTAAGGGGGTCTATTCTGCATGTGTTCTGATTTGGAATCGTTCAGACACTGAAGAACACCCTAGGGTAGGGACACTCTAATATTACCCTACATGGTTTTCTGTTCTACCTATTTATTAATTGCTGAATTAGGGTTGTAATGAAAACACGGAGTGGACGGGGATTTGAGGGCCAGATTTGAGTATGAGGGTCCTAGAGACGAGGTTTGACCCTGACGTGTAGCAGGAGGATAAATTATGCAAGTCTAGGAGTGACATTATTGAACATTGCTATTCCTTTTTCTAAATGGGTATGAAATGTTGATGGTGGTAAATCTCAAAATGTATTAATTAATTTTTATTTTTAGTCACCATGTAGATTGAGAACAGATTCCTGGCCAAGATAAAACACAATGGTGACCTGGTAAAGATAAAACACAATGGTGACCTGGCCAAGATAAAACACAATGTTGACCTGGCCAAGATAAAACATAGTAGTGCAAGACAACATAAAATTGCACATGAAATACACAATATATTGTATTATTTTAATGTTTTGCAATATATTGACACAAAAAAGAACATCATCAAAACACCAAAATATTAAATATGATTTAATATTAAAACTGTTTATAGTTCTTTCTCACAGTACTGATGCCATGACCAGAAATAACACATTCTACTGTATCTCTTTAGCTCCTGTAATTCTGGACCCCAACACCAAACACCCAATGCTGGACTTGTCTGATGATCTGACCAGTGTTTACTACGGAGAGAAACAGAAGCTTCCTGACAACCCAGAGAGGTTCAAATGTTGGACGTGGGTCCGGGGCTCTAAAGGATTTACCTCAGGAACACACAGCTGGGATGTTGAGGTTGGGTACTGTACACAATGGTTCATTGGTGTTATGCTAGAATCTGCCCAGATGAAGGAAGTGCTAAGTACTGAAAAGTCAGAATCCTATTATGTATATATTTTTGGAGAAAAGAATAGTAGTTGGTGGAGTGTAGACTACTTTAACAATAAATATGTAGCAAGCTTTCCATCAGGACCAGATATTCCACTCCGTGTGAGAAAGAAACCCCAGAGGATCAGAGTTCAGCTGGACTGGAACAGAGGAGAGCTGTCGTTCTCTGACCCTGATAATAACACACACCTACACACATTCACACACACCTTCACTGAGAGAGTCTTTCCATGCATATATAATGGCTGTGAACATCAACCTTTAAGGATCTACCCAAGAAAGGTGTCTATAATGAAGGAGTAGAGAGTTCACTGTGGTAATAATAACACATTACACCTGTTATGATCAGTTCACTGTGGTAATAATAACACATTACACCTGTTATGATCAGTTCACTGTGGTAATAATAACACATTACACCTGTTATGATCAGTTCACTGTGGTAATAATAACACATTACAACTGTTATGATGAGAGAGAGAGAGACAGAGAGAGTGAGAGAGAATTTGTGTGAGAGAGAGAATTTTGTCCCCCACATGAAGACAAAGTTGACATCTTGTATTAAAGCTTAGGGTTAGGTTTTTATTTTGAAATGTTTTGTTTTGACTGCTGTTTGTAATGGATTATGGTGTCTTATTCTTTTATATATACTTAAAATGGGTAAAATAAAATATACAAAGACTTGGTTGACAGTGATGCTACATGGGGTGGATATATGTAAGAGGCAGCACTTTTAGAAATATTTAAGATAAGCATAAAGCAGAACACATTTGGATATGTTATGAATTTTTACAATGCAGCTGC
Source organism: Umbra pygmaea (assembly GCA_016801145.1). Lineage (NCBI taxonomy): Eukaryota > Metazoa > Chordata > Actinopteri > Esociformes > Umbridae > Umbra > Umbra pygmaea. The sequence goes on along the minus strand of JACXGM010025606.1, from coordinate 1,298 downwards.
ACAGTCAATATTCGATGGTAACACAGGTGGCTCATATGAGTATTGAACAAATGTTATCTACTTTTGGTCCGTGTAGATTTTAGACAATTTCTTTTTAACAACAGTCTGCTGTCTCTTCATGTGCAGCCATTTGGAATTGCCAAGTATTTCTTTAATACATTATTATGCATGTATACATTGGCTATGAGTGTAATTGTTAATGTTAATAAAGTTGTCATAATTAAATGGGCAGTTTTCATCATACTTTTGCCTATAATGAACCACATTATTGTTCAAATCATGTATCCAAGGGTTACATTTAAAGTGTTGTAAATATTATATAACACTTTATTTACAGTAAAATGTCCTTTCACTGTTTTCACAGTAGGCAAAAACGTAACTGTACATTACCCATCACAATCGACAAAAGAATATCCATAATTTCCATCCTATAATCAAAAGTGTGATCAATACATCGTCTCCCATCATATATGTTTTGTCCAATCAAATGTAACAAATAAAATAACACAGAAATAAATGTGATTACAGTAAATATGTTCGCTGTAGTACACACTACACTCATTTGCATTTATTCTGTCTTCTGCATTTGGCCATAAGTTCTTGTGCACTTCACAATGTTTGTCTTCATAGTTCATGCACCTTGGGAAAAACCTCCTTGAATGGCAAATCCAAGCCTGTCGTTGGTAGGCAGTGATGTCATCACATGCCTCACCCATGGCCTGAAATATGGTGACATGCTGATGGAACATAAGGGTCATAAACCTTCCACCTCCATGGTGAAAAGAATTCCTCAATACCGCTTAGGAAAGGAGAGTAGTGAAACCTACATTGACATTGTCCCAAACATGTGACACAACGGCTCAAAGGTATTGAGGAACTCAATGAGCTGTGCAGCGTTGTAGGACCCAAGAAGGGACCTACATCCTACCACCCATGGCGATATTTCTCAGACGTTGTCCAGGCACCTGGACTGTTGCTCGTTGGTCGATGAGATTGCGCCCACCGCGGTTGGTTTTGTCCAGGTTGAAGCCCGCTTCATCAACATAATTAAACTTGTGATGGTTCACAGCAGCATCAGGCTCCATCACCTCTCTGAACCTGTTCTCCTCTTTGACGGGGGTCTTACCCACCTCTCTGAGCCTGTTCTCCTCTCTGACGGGGGTCTTGCCCACCTCTCTGAACCTGTTCTCCTCTTTGATGGGGGTCTTACCCACCTCTCTGAGCCTGTTCTCCTCTCTGACGGGGGTCTTACCCACCTCTCTGAGCCTGTTCTCCTCTCTGACGGGGGTCTTACCCAC
>JACXGM010025605.1:0-15273 GCA_016801145.1 Umbra pygmaea | reverse complement strand
TGCAGAAATGTCAGTATGTGTGCAGTGTTGTAGGGACCCAGGGTGGCATGGTGATGGAGGACCCCCTGACCACTAAGGGCTAAACACATGGTGATGTTGGTCCTTTGGTGGATGATGTTTCAGTCCTGATGTCTGGTTTTTACCAGCGTCTCTTCCTCGTTCTCCTCTCCCTCTTCCCTCCCCGTCTCTTCCTCGTTCTCCTCTCTCCTTCACCCTCCATATTCACGATTGTCTCACGACAGGTGCTCATACCTGAATTATATAGTGATTGATTGGTGTTCAGTTACGGGTTAAGTGTTTTATGATGTGTGCGGGTGTGTTGCTAATGTCATGTGTGTTTTAACTATTGAATGGACATGCTGACTGCAGAGTGTTTCATCATTGGCCAAAGTGTGTAACACATGCGCGATGTGTGTAGTGTTTTGCACCGTGTGTTACTGAATTGTTTACGGTGCCATGCCGACATTGTGCTTATTCATTTGGTGCCTGAGTGTACCAAATGCATGCAAACGTTACGGTTTCGACGCTTTGGTCTGAGCATTCACTTTTTGTGTTTTAGCAATTGGAAAAAACTGTAATCTTACCAGTTAGGAAGCATAACCTATTGTGAATCAGTGTCACCTGTTTTGGTGCACTAGAGAGGCAACTACAAGACAACCCCCAAAAAGGCAATGGTTTTGCAGGTGATGACCACAGACAATTGGTCTCTTATCCTTCCTGACTAATTCTTCAGTTTTGCTTATGTCCTTGTCACTACTGGTAGCATGAGGCGGGACCTGCAGCCCATTCAGGTTGCACAGGTAGTCCAGCTCTTCCAGGGTGGCACAGCCATACAAGCAGTCGCAAGAATGTCTCCCAGTACAATTTCAAGCAGATGGAGGAGATACCAGGAGACAGACCGTTACACAAGGAGACATGGACATGGCGGTAGAAGGGCATGAACCCAGCAGCAAGACTGGTATCTGCTCCTTTGTGTGAGGAGGAACAGGAGGAGCACTGCCAGAGCCCTACAAAATGACCTCCAGTGGGCTACTTGTGTGCATGTTTGACATGTTGACCAAACTGTCAGAAACAGACTCCATGAAGGCTCAAAGTCATCTATTGCAGTGTGTTTCAGCCCTCTCCGCTTGGGGAGCACCTGATTGAACTCATCTTCTAATTATCAGGCCCTTGAGTAATGAATGTGGTGAGCTAGTTCAGCAGCTACAGCTAAACTGTGGAAAGTTTGGTGTACCAGGGGAAAGGGTTGAAAAGCACTGCTGTAGTAGGACCTGTGTTCACAGCCCAGCACCAGAATTGGCAGATCCGCCATTGGCGCCCCATTCTCTTGACAGATGAGAACAGGTTCACACTGAGCACATGTGACAGAGGTGAAAGAGTCTGGAGATGCCGTGGTGAATGTTATGCTGCCTTTAACATCATCCAGCATGACCGGTTTGGCGGTGGGTCAGGATGGTCTGGGGAGGCATATCCTTGGAGGGTTGCACAGACCTCCACATACTAGCCAACGGTACCCTGACTGCTGTGAGGTACCGGGATGAAATCCTTAGACCCGTCAGACCTTACAATGGTGCAGTGGGCCTTGGGTTCCTCCTGGTGCAGGACATGGCCCGACCTCATGTGGCCAGTTAGTGTATCGCTTCCTGGATGATGAAGGCATTGATGCCATCGAATGGCCCTCACGTTCCCCAGAACTGAAAACATCTGGGACGTTATTTAATTGGTGCATCCAACACCACCATGTAGCGCCACAGACTGTCCAGGAGTTCACTGATGCTCTGATACATGTCTGGGAGGAGAGCCCCCAGGGACACCATCCGCCTTCCCGCCAGGAGCATGCCCAGACATGGTCGGGAGTGCATACAGGAACGTGGGGGCCATACACACTACTGAGTCACATTATGAGTTGCCGTGTTGAAATTCACAGCCTGTGATTTCAATAGTTGGAACAGCCTGTGATTTCAATAGTTTTCTTTTTGGAGTTTGAATCCATTCAAAGTCATTTTCTCAAAGAAATAAACAATGTACTTTGAAGATTTTTGTATTTTTTTCCAACGTTCTTTTAGTTAACAATGACAACAGTGCATCATGGACACTAATATTTGAGTATTCCTTAATTGTTTTGAGCAGTTTATTTTAAATATTGTAATATGCCCTTTTATGTCTTTAATATAAATATTATGTAAAACAGTAACATAACTACTTTAAACATGTACTGTGCTGATTTCAGTTTAGCAACATCAATATATTGAGAAAGCCCTGTAATCACTTCCCTAGGCTCATGATGTACAGCCTGACCCTGGCTGGTCGTGGGGTGAGACACAATGCCTCTGGGGAGATGTTTGCCTACCTGTCCCGTGATGAACATGGAGCAGGGACGGCCAACATCCATGCTGGCTCTGCCCTTCTAGCCACTGGGGGTGTCTGCATGCTGGGGGACCTGGGAAACTACAGGAAGGACAAGATGGATGCCCTCCAGTCAGGTTGGCTTACCTTCACCTAGTGATGAAGACATGGAAATCCAAGCTACTTTAGACTAGTTTCCGTAAGAACTGAGCTGGCCCTGGGCCTCTGCTCCATCTCCCTCAGTTGACTCTGCTTCTTTTCCAGCTCTGGAGAGTCGGTTAGTCTCCGTGCTCATTCCAGGGAAGAAGTATGGAGAGGATGCAGATGAGCAAGTGTGCTTCTCCATCCAGTGCAGCTTCTGGGCTCTTGCAGACTCCAAGTCCCCCTCAAAGCAGAGCAGCAGGACTGACAGCATGGCGCTGGGCACAGCAGTGGGTCATAATTGGCTTTCACTGTATTAATTAATTAATATATTATTTGAATAGACCGCTTAAAAGTGTCTTGATTGTGCTGTTGGTTGAGACTAATTTGGAGATCTTCTCATATCACACAATTGCATATAGGACTCATCGCCTTAGAAACTCTTAGGCAGCTGTCTACATTTATCTACATTTAGGCAGCACAGGAGTGGGAACAAATTTACTTTCTACACAGGAAGTATTTAAGTACTCAGTTGCTCCCACTGATGGAACTGGCTGTCACAAACAAACCCAGCCCCTTAGAAAAAACAATGCATTCAGGCTCACCTCCACTTCTGCTTTACTGCTATTTCAGGAAGGACAAGAGTCACAGTAGAACAAATTTAGTACAATAAAACAGCACTACTACGTTAAGGTAGTAGGAAAAAGTATCCTCTGATTTATTTGCACGAGACAATGTTGTCCATGTTGCGCGTGTAGGACATGGGCCCGGTCCCTGCCCAGCTGGCTGAGACCTTTGGTCTTGTGGTCCAGTGTGGAGAGGCAGACAGAGAGCAGGCCCTGCTAGCTCAGACGGTGCACACCCTGAGGCAGGCAGTACAGCCTGGGGAGCCACTGTACCCGTCCTGCATGCAGTTTACTACACAGGACTACCAGGAGGTACAATACACTATACACACTGGATTATGAGCACCTTGGTATGTAATGAACACAAAATACTTTTAAACAGTAGTACTTGCTTGCAAGGTGCTCTGTGACAAAGGACATGATACATTTTATTTGGCAGTGTTCAGCAGCTCTGATTTCTTCCCTCAGCTCCTGGCCCATGCCCAGCGGCTCCAGACAGAGCTAAGCCCTGGGGCAGAGAAGATGATCCATGGGTACTACATGGCCAGCCGAAGGGTTCGCACAGAGTCCGGCCATGGCGCAAAGATGTCTGTGGCCTCCATCAAGCTAATGTAGGGCTTAAACTGTGCATTTCTCAATCGCAGATGTCATTTATAGCACATTTAGTTTACAATTTCATTTTATACCGTTTAATCGTAGTCAATAGTCATCACCCCTACCAAATGTCAGGTCACGATCGCCCAGGATTCTACAGAGAACTGTAGCTTCAGCAGTGTTGTAATATTTACCCACAAGCTGGTGCTCAATCATTCATTGAGCCTGTAAGTATAACATATACTATACATATACCCTGATCTGCCATAACATTATAACCACTGACAGGTGAAGTGAATAACACTGATAATCTCGTTATCATGGAATCTGTCAGTAGGTGGGATATATTAGGCAGCAAGTGAACATTGTGTCCTCAAAGTTGATGTGTTCGAAGCAGGAAAATGGGCAAGCATAAGGATTTTAGCTACTTTGACAGATTGTGATGGCTAGGTAATTGGGTCAGAGCATCTCCAAAACTGCAGCTCTTCCAGTCTGCAGTAGTCAGTAATTATCAAAGGTGGTCCAAGGAAGGAAAAGTGGTTAACTGGCGATGAGTTGGTTAACGGCCAAGGCGCATTGATGCATGTGGGAAGTGAAGGCTGGCCTGTGTGGTCTGATCCAACAGACAAGCTTCTGTAGCTGAAACTGCTGAAAGTTAATGCTGGTTCTGAAAGGTGTCAGAACACACAGTGCATCACAGTTTGTTGTTTTTGGAGCTGCGTAGCCGTAGACCAGTCATGGTGCCCATGCTGATCCCTGTCCAGCCCCGATAGTGCCTAGAGTAGGCATGTGAGTATCAGGGAACACAGAGGAATGGAAGAAGGTAGCTTGGTCTGATGAATCACGTTTTCTTTTGACGTGTGTGTCACTTACCTGCGGAACACAAGGCACCAGGATGCAATATGGGAAGTAGACAAGCCGGCGAAAGGCAGTGTGATGCTTCGGGGAACGTTCTGCTGGTAAACCATTGGTCCTGTCATTCATGTGGATAGTACGCCCTGCCACCAGGGGTGCTGCTAAGGATTTTGGGCCCCATGAAAAGAATCTTGACAGGGCCCCCAACACAGCTGAGACAGGGCTTCTCTGGGCCCCCTCTTAGTCATGGGCCCCGAGAATCGTCATCCTTTACCCCCCCTTTACAGCGCCCCTGCCTGCCACAAAGCAAAAATGTTTTAGCAATGGTTTGAGGAACACAACAAGTTCAAGGTGTTGACTTGGCCTCCAAGTTCTCCAGATCTCAATCCAATCGAGCATCTGTGGGATGTGCTGGACAATCACTTCAGATCCATAGAGGCCCCAGTTAGCAATTTAAAGAACTTAAAGGATCTGCTGCTAACGTCTTGGTGCCAGATACCACAGCACACCTTCAGAGGTCTAGTAGAGTCCATGCCTCGATGGGTCAGGGCTGTATAACAGAGGTATTTTCTGTTAGTAAAATACCTTCGTTGTCATATTATGAAAACAAACAATAGAAAGAACCTAATTTTACTGAGGGTTATAAGTCAAATGAAATGTTTTGTCCAATCTGAAAGCCTTTCCTCAGAATGATTTTCTAATGCATCTTAGGTGTGTCTGTTTACTGAGATAAATAAGTGTTATAAAGAAACAAAACATCCAGGTGTATACTTTACCATTGGTGTTGGTTCCAGGATGTCTCTGGCTGAGGCCCACAGTAAGCTGTGTCTAAGGACTAACGTTCTGGAGGAGGATGCGGTGATCGCTGTGCTGCTGTGTGAAAACTCCATCACCCTAAGACATGGTAGGAACCAGCGGACCAAACCCATGTAGCCAAATACAAAGATCCCATTTGCTGCCTTAACAATTGAAAATGTAGTATTACAAATAGTTCCAGCAAAACCCCTCCTGTTGGATTGTCTGGACACTGGGTGGCAGCACTTCTTCTACTTCCAGTAATCATGATCTCTGTTAAACCTCCAGGGGCATCGGCGCTCGTTATCCCCCCCAACGCAGTGTTTCCCTGTGACTTGTGTGACCTTGAAGCTCTCCAAAGGAGAGACCAGAGCCTAGAGCAGCTCAGACAAAGCATCCTACAGTTTGTCTACAATTTTGCACCAGGAGCAGCCAGCTACATCACTGAAGAATAGAACAATTAGATACAGGAAGTTGGATGCAGGTAGAAGGATGCAGGAAGAAGGGTACAGGAATAAGGATACAGGTAGACTTTCATACATGTTAATTGTAGTTTTCAGGTGCACCCTATTGTAAGATCTGGAACACTGTGTAGATTTCAACCCCCTACAACACTCAAAGAACTGGATGCTTTCTTCTTGAATGGTGCCATGTTCCACTACACACATCTAAAAAGGATTGACCTTACTGGCCATATTCCTGGTTAAGTTCTTGATTTAAAGGGCCACTGTATACAATATCTTGTGAGACTGCTTTACTTTCTCGTTCAGAGACCAGGTTCCAAAAGCTGTAACAACTGTATTTAAAAACAACAATAAAAATACAATGTAGATGGGAAAACGATCCAGCCCAAGTGGGTTTCAACCTGTCTGTAGCAACACACAGGTGTGCCGTAAGGACTCCATGAGTTTGAACCAGCTTTGTTCAAAATCTGATGTGTTATTTTTAGGGCAATTCATAAACGCTTTGTTTGCACTCCTGTGAGGATTTCCCGGGCGGAGATGGGTTAGGGTTTACCAAACAGCCTCACATCACATGCTCAGACCCAAGTAAAAAAAAAGTATATTTAAATTATACTCCAGTATTATACTTCTAGTATACTTATGGTTAACCATAAGTATGTATTCAATGTATTTAAGTGTATTTGAAGTATACTTTCCAAATATACATACCAAAATAATATATTAGAAGTATATTTAGGATAAATAAAATACATTTTAAGTACATTTAAATATACTTTTTTTTTACTTGGGAGATGTTTGATCCTTTGGTTGAACAGTGAGACACACGCACCTGCAAGTGACCAGCATGCTTCATCTCTCTTATGCTGTCATGGCTGAAGCCTGTGCAAATTCATACAATTTGTTTCCAGTAGTTAACCACTTCCCTAGACTCTGCAGTGCTTATTTTGCCATTTGAACAGGAGTCAGATTCTTGCATTATGAGTATCTAGCAGTAGAGGGAGGCCCAGAAACTTAATTGAGGAGCAAGGGTTCATATTAATGTCTGGATTGGAATAATCAAATGGTATCTTAGTCTGTGTTTAATGACATTCCGTTAATTCCAGTCCAGACATAATTCTCAGCCCATCCTCAATTAAGTTTAATCTGCCTCCATATTATATATTGGTAAGTAAGCATGTCTGTAATATATTTTTAGTAATTGTGGAAGGGTAGTTTTTACAAAGCATTTATTCACAAGTAGTATTTTGTTACACAAAAAAAGCACAGCTTGAAATGCTTAATTTATATTTCTCAACAAGAAGATGACGTTAAACACCCATTCTCCCCATTGAGTGAAGACAGTAGACAACTTTTCACCTTTACGGTCTTTCGAAACATGTTTAATGCCAACACACAAGTGAACAATTTAAACGGCCCTCTGTGAAAAAGCAGAGGTACTAGTCAAATTCTATATGTAAACAAAATAATAGTTGCAATAACATCTGATAAAATGTATGTGGAAGCCTAAAATTTACCAGACTCCATTCTTTCATCCAATTCTAGTCCATCCACCAAGATATTCCAGCTTTGTGAAGCGCATTCAACAGTTTTCGTTGGGGGACAGAGGTGTGGATTAAATTCTGAAGTAATCTTTGATGCTGGACATTGAGGAACTATACTTAGTGTCCATCTAGCCCTGACTGTATACTTCTACTTGTGACCATGGTTTATTTTTGCTGATGTAACTTGTCCATGTTTGTGGTAAGCTGTCATGATATTTTGAGTCTGTTCCACTTGCCACATTGGTCTCAACAACAGCAGAACGGCAGTTCTCCCATCGTTGTTTAATTGGGTTGAGATCTGGTGACTGCGAAGGCCATGGCAAATGATTTACATCATTTTCATACTCATCCAACCATTCAGTAAGCCCTCGTGTCCTGTGGATTGGGGCATTGTAATCTTGGAAGAAACAACTCCCATCAGGATAGAAATGATTCACCATGGGATAAAGGTGATCACTCAGAAGTACTTTGTAATGCTTTGCAGTGACTCTTCCCTCTAATGGGACAAGTGGACCCAGACCATGCCAGGAAAACCCCCCCAGAGCATAACAGAGCATCCAGACCCCCCCGCTGTAGTTGTCAAGCAGTCAGGCTTGTACCGTTTTCTTGGTGTGCACCACACATGCACTTGCCCACTTGTCGAAAATATGGTAAGTGATGAGTCATCTGACCATATGACTTTTTTCCACATCTCTGTAGACCAGTGGTTATGTTTTTTGCACCACTTAACTCTCAAATGTTCATTTGCCTTTGTAATGAGGGGTTGATGCACTGTAACCCTACTATAATACCCCTCTATGCGTAGCTCTCGATGGAGGACACAGTCTGATCACGTCCTGCATTGACATTCTCAATCACCTGGGAAAAAGTTTGTTGTCTGCTTTTCCTTGCATATCGCAGTAATGCACGAGAATCACGCTCATCGAAGGCACGCTTTCGACCACAATTTCCGACCCTACTAACTGATGTCTTTCCCTCAGACCTAAATGCACTGGTCACTTTAGTCACAGATCCAATTGAAACACCCGCCAGTTGAGCAGTCTTTGTGACTGACACCCCTGTCATCCGTGCCCCAATAATGAACCTCTTTTAAAGTCACTTAGATCTTTTCCTCTTGCCATCTTGACCCAAAATCCTCATCAACTGGGACTGCTTGGCATTTTAATATTTTTTTAAATAAAATTCTGTAGAGCACAATATGATATTAATTGCTTAATTCTATTATGTAGCACCCATGGACACATCTGCATTAGTTATGTTCTTCCACTTATTTATTCATGTTTTTCCCTTTAATTTGTCACACGTCTGTATGTACTACTAATTGGCAATCAACTCAATGTGTTCTCTGCAGCTGCTTTTGTGACTTAGCTATTTTAAAGTCAGTCCTTTCCCCCATCTGGTGCTTCATTATTTCTGTCCACCCCCTGTAGGAGAAAAGTACAGTACATTAGCTTGGCCAGTGGGTTAGTTGTGGTTATGAGGCAAATATGGTAAATATTTACACTAGTTGTTCAGTTAGACATAGTCTCAGCACCCCAATTTAATCAGAAAGGGTAAACGGCATAATGTAAAACTCGTATCTCCATCCGTGCACACATTAAAAAATCACAAAGGCCCTTTTAAGCCTTGGGGAAAAAAACTCACTACAAGGTAAGAGCACCTTTAGTCTTCAGTCCACATGATGGTCAAATCTATGAAAAGGAATGCAAAAATGTGTTAGAAAAAAGGAATGCAAAAATGTGTTAGAAAAAAGGAATGCAAAAATGTGTTAGAAAAAAGGAATCCATAAATGTGTTAGAAAAAAGGAATCCATAAATGTGTTAGAAAAAAGGAATCCATAAATGTGTTAGAAAAAAGGAATCCATAAATGTGTTAGAAAAAAGGAATGCAAAAATGTGTTAGAAAAAAGGAATCCATAAATGTGTTAGAAAAAAGGAATGCAAAAATGTGTTAGAAAAAAGGAATGCAAAAATGTGTTAGAAAAAAGGAATCCATAAATGTGTTAGAAAAAAGGAATGCAAAAATGTGTTAGAAAAAAGGAATCCATAAATGTGTTAGAAAAAAGGAATGCAAAAATGTGTTAGAAAAAAGGAATGCAAAAATGTGTTAGAAAAAAGGAATGCAAAAATGTGTTAGAAAAAAGGAATCCATAAATGTGTTAGAAAAAAGGAATCCATAAATGTGTTAGAAAAAAGGAATCCATAAATGTGTTAGAAAAAAGGAATCCATAAATGTGTTAGAAAAAAGGAATCCATAAATGTGTTAGAAAAAAGGAATGCAAAAATGTGTTAGAAAAAAGGAATCTTTCCATAAATGTAATGTAATGTAATTTAGAGTTGTATGCAAAAGTTTAGGCACCCCTGAATTTCCATGATTTTCATTTATAAATAATTGGATCAGCAACTTAATTTTGATCTATCAAATAACTGAAGGACACAGTCAACTTTTCAGTAGTGAATTGAGGTTAATTGGATGAACAGAAAATGTGCAATATGCATCAAAATGCAATTAGACGAATGCATATATTTGGGCACCCCAACCCCCTTTAGCAGAAATAACAGCCTTTAGACCAGGGCTGCCCAACCCTGTTCCTAGAGATCTACCATCCTGTAAGTTCACTTCAACCCTAATTTAGCACACCTGATTATAATAATTAGCTAAAGGAAAGCTAAAATATGTTGCCCACAACAAGGGTTGGAGAGAAACTACAAGGCGGTAGATCTTCAGGAATAGAGTTGGGCAGCTCTGATCTAGACGCTTCCTATAGCCTGCTATGAGTGTCTGGATTCTGGATGAGGGTATTTTGGACCATTCCTCCTTGCAAAACATCTCCAGTTCAGTTAGGTTTGATGGTTGCCGAGCATGGACAGCCCGCTTCAAATCACCCCACAGATTTTCAATGATATTCAGGTCTGGGGACTGGGATGGCCATTCAAGAACACTGTACTTGTTCCTCTGTATAAATGCCAGATTAGATTTTGAGCAGTGTTTTGGGCCGTTGTCTTGTTGAAATATCCAGCCCCGGCGTAACTTCAAATTTGTGACTGATATTCTCAAGTATCTGCTGATTTTGAGTGGAATCCATGTGACCCTCAACTTTAACAAGATTCCCAGTACTGGCACTGGCCACAAAGACCCACAGCATGATGGAACGTCCACCAAATTTTACTGTGGGAAGCAAGTGTGTCTTCGAACGCTGTGTTCTTTTGCCGCCATGCGTAACGCCCATTGTTATGACCAAATAACTCCATCTTTGTTTAATCAGTCCACAGCACCTTCTTCCAAATTGAAGCTGGCTTGTCCAAATGTGCATTTGCATACCTCAATTGAATCTGTTTGTGGCGTGTGTGCATCACTCTCCCATACAGCTTCTCCTTGTGCAAAGTGCGCTGAATTGTTGAACGATGCACAGTGACACCATCTGCAGCAAGATAATGTTGTAGGTCTTTGGAGGTGGTCTGTGGGCTGTTTTTGACTGTTCTCACCATCTGTCGCCATTGCCCATCCGATATTTTACTTGGCCTGCCATTTCTGGCCTTAACAAAAACTGTGCCTGTGGTCTTCCATTTCCTCACTATGTTCCTCACAGTGGACACTGACAGCTTAAATCTCTGCGATAGCTTTTTGTAGCCTTCCCTTATCCCATAATTTTGAACAATCTTTGTTTTCAGGTCATTTGAGAGTTGTTTTGAGGCCCCCATGTTGCCACTCTTCAGAGGAGAGTCAAATAGAACAACAACTTGCAATTGGCCACCTTAAATACATTTATCGTGATTGGATGCACTTGTCTATGAAGTTCAAGGCTTAATGAGCTCACCAAAACAATTGTGTGTTCCAATTAATCAGTGTTAGGTAGTTACAGGTATTCAAATCAACAAAATGATGCATATTGCATATTTTCTGTTAAGCCAATGAACCTCAGTTCACTACCAAAATATTATTTCACTACCGTGTCCTTCAGTTATTTACTAGATCAAAATGAAATTGCTGATCCAAACACACAATTATTTATAAATAAAAATCATGGAAATTGTCAGTGGTGCCTAAACGTTTGTATACGAGAATGATAGTCAACCTAAGAATGGTCAGATGGGTAAAGGGCACAAATTATAGCTCATCACAACATGAGCAACTGTAACCAGACTGCAGATTATAGACCAATGAAGGAAGGGAGGTTTGTATTAATCTTGTAATTGACTGAAATAGCATACCTGTTGTATACCTAGGCTTGACAATGGTTCTTCTTCCAGATATTTCTATATCTACTTCAAATATGGTGTGTCTTTTAGGCTTACCCCACTTACTGTAGGTGTTATGATCATTTTCATTGAGACAATGTGAAGTTTGTCAACATGAATTAACTCTACTTATTTGGGGCAAAATATAAGCAACACACAAAACAAACGTTATTAGAAGTGAATATGGATCTCCACTATGGCAGAAAAGAATGTGTGATAACAGCGTAAAGAACCAAATTTTTAGTGAAAATAAAATTCCTTCTGTTTAAACAGGGCTGTTGGGTGGAGCTTGCCCAGGTCAAGGTTAGTTGTTTCTGGGATTAAGATAGGCCTAGCACCCAAACATCTCTGAAGATATCCAAAGAGTTTAAATCCATATTATTATCAGGCACGTTCTGCACTCGAGCCTGACATCCAACTAGACTACTCCACACTAATTGACATGGGAGTGCAGCTCTATTGATTTTCAGCTCACATGGATAAGCTGTACTGAAGGAACAGCCAATGCACTGAGAACTCAATGAGACAACTTAAGATGAATGATGAACCTCGGGTCAGGAGTCAATTGTAGCACAGCTTGGGAGCACAGCCCAGTTCAAGCACACATCGCAGCCTCCCAAACAAAGGTTCAACAGCAGGTCAAGACCTTTACTCCTTTGGAGAGGGCTAAAGACATGATTCCCCCAAAGAACTCATCTTTAAGACCAGCATGGCCTCCAATGACTCGTTACCCATGGCCACAGAACATCGTCACCATAAGGACTAGTATGGCAAAGGGTCCATTTATCATAGGACCTGGGACAACCAGCTGCCATTATGATTTATTACAATGCTTCTGGGACGTGTAACTAGTGGCAAATACTATTCGATCGAGTCATGTTTTTTTATGGATCAAACTTATTCAAATAACCAGACGTTAACCAAATATTACTCTTTATTTTTGCTTGCATCTGTAAGTAGAATCAGTAGCTAAATGTATAGCAAATGAGTTACGTCCTTTGTCAGACAAATATCCAAACATGGTTTCGTACACTATCGAGTTGACCAAACATGATGGTAAGGCCTGCCAACTGTTGCAGCCGATGCATGACATTAGTGGTACTGCAGCTTGCTGAGAGATTAGACTCAGGCTCCTTGAGCATTTTGGGATAGTACAATATGCGAGCAAGGGCTTAGCATACAGTTATAGGTTTTATTTGTTTACACTATCTAACATCTGTAATCCATTTCACGGGGGCAGGGGGTGAATAAAGAAAGGTTCTAGAGCAAATAGCCTACAATAGCAATAATATTGGTGTTCGGGTGTCTACAATCATCTAAAGGATTATTAGGAACACCATACTAATACTGTGTTTGACCCCCTTTCGCCTTCAGAACTGCCTTAATTCTACGTGGCATTGATTCAACAAAGTGCTGAAAGCATTCTTTAGAAATGTTGGCCCATATTGATACGATAGCATCTTGCAGTTGATGGAGATTTGTGGGATGCACATCCAGGGCACGATATGGTGACTGTAGGGGCCATTTTAGTACAGTGAACTCATTGTCATGTTCAAGAAACCAATTTGAAATGATTCGAGCTTTGTGACATGGTGCATTATCCTGCTGGAAGTAGCTGTCAGAGGATGGGTACATGGTGGTCATAAAGGGATGGACATGGTCAGAAACAATGCTCAGGTAGGCCGTGGCATTTAAACGATGCCCAATTGGCACTAAGGGGCCTAAAGTGTGCCAAGAAAACATCCCCCAAACCATTACACCACCACTAGCCTGCACAGTGGTAACAAGGCATGATGGATCCATGTTCTCATTCTGTTTACGCCAAATTCTGACTCTACCATCTGAATGTCTCAACAGAAATTGAGACTCATCAGACCAGTCAACATTTTTCCAGTCTTCAACTGTCCAATTTTGGTGAGCTCTTGCAAATTGTAGCCTCTTTTTCCTATTTGTAGTGGAGATGAGTGGTACCCGGTGGGGTCTTCTGCTTTTGTAGCCCATCCGCCTCAAGGTTGTGTGTGTTGTGGCTTCACAAATGCTTTATTGCATACCTTGGTTGTAACAAGTGGTTATTTCAGTCAAAGTTGCTCTTCTATCAATTTGAAGCAGTCGGCCCATTCTCCTCTGACCTCTAGCATCAACAACGCATTTTCTCCCACAGGACTGCTGCATTCTGGATGTTTTTCCCTTTTCACACCATTCTTTGTAAACCCTAGAAATGGTTGTGCGTGAAAATCCCAGTAACTGAGCCGATTGTGAAATACTCAGACCGGCCCGTCTGGCACCAACAACCATGCCACGCTCAAAATTGCTTAAATCACCTTTCTTTCCCATTCTGACATTCAGTTTGGAGTTCAGGAGATTGTCTTGACCAGGACCACACCCCTAAATGCATTGAAGCAACTGCCATGTGATTGGTTGAGTAGATAATTGCTTTAATGAGAAATTGAACCGATGTTCCTAGTAATCCTTTAGGTGAGTGTATTTTGCTAAAGGGCTAGTAGCTCACAAACTAGCTAGCGCACAGGACGTTCACTGTAGTTTTTATAAGACTGTGAAGAGACGACTGGCTAATGTTAGTAGCCACTTACCTGTTTTATGAACCGGGACAAAAAATAACTGCTGATTGGAAAACACAGTTGCTGCGAGGATTCTTCTTCGGAGTAATGACGGATCGCCACCAACTGTAATGAAACATACACCGCCACCTACTGTATCGGAGTGTGAGGCCGGTCACGGCCACCCACCCCTATATCCTCTTACCCACACCCATAGCCTTGAGAAATTGCATTAACGCCCTTGCAACTATCCCACCACCACTCCTACCCCCCCATTCCCCACTCCCTCCCCACCCTCCTAACCAGCCCATACAACCTTTCCCTTTCCTCATCATACTTCTCACAATACAACACTACATGCTCCACTGTTTCCTCCACCAGACACCGCTCACACAGTCCGGTCTCATGCCTCCCCATCATCCTCATCGTTGCATTCAGCCCTGTATGACCAAACCTCAAACACCACACTACATCCTCCCTCCAACACCCTCATACCCCCCTTCCACCCTAACTGTGTTCTGTATCCCATAATATTCCCTCCCCGTTCTACACTCATCCAACTGCCAGCATTCCATCCCCACCATCTTTATCATCGCTTTCAGCTTCCTCCACCCATACGGTATCCTCACATCCACTTCCTCCATTCATGATCCACACTTTGCCACCCTATCCACCGATTCATTACCCTCAACCCCGACATGTGCTGGCACCCAACAAAACCACACTGCCACCCCCATCCTCTCCAACCCCAACAACAGCACTATCAACTTCACCAACAAATCCCCCCTATCCGACCTACCCAACTTTATAATACTCAACACTGCAGCTGAGTCCTTACACACCACCACCCTAAGTGGCCTAACCTCCTCCACCCAACACAGACCCAAAATCATCACCATCATCTCAGCAGTAAATACTGACACATGATCCGTCATCCTCTTACCAATCCTTACTCCAAACTCTGGAACAAACACCCCAGCCCCTACCTTTACACTAACAAACACCCCAGCCCCTACCTTTACACTAACAAACACCCCAGCCCCTACCTTTACACTAACAAACACCCCAGCCCCTACCTTTACACTCACAAACACCCCAGCCCCTACCTTTACACT
>JACXGM010025604.1:0-15235 GCA_016801145.1 Umbra pygmaea | reverse complement strand
CTGTGGCAGCTCCAAAAATATGGAATGAGCTACCTCTGCCTATTAGACAGGCTTCTTCACTGTCCAATTTTAAATCTCTTCTTAAAACCCACCTATTTTCCTTGGCATTTCCCAGCAGAGGCTGACATTTTTGTGTAAACATTTTTACTGTTATACTGTTTTATGTTTTACATGTTAGATGCTATTAATGTTTTAAATTTCTACTTTCTCCTGTACAGCACCTTGTGCAACATTGGTTGCTTTTAAGGTGCTAGCTGGGATAGTAGATCAGGGAGTGCCGGGGAAAACCAGGAACAGAATGGGGACCAGAAAGGACAGGAAGGCAACTCAGGAGGGCGGATTCCTGACATACTGTCACTGGTAGTGTGTAGGCTATTCTCAACGCAACCCAAAGGTTTGGATAAAGCCCAGTCAGCCCTTTTTGGTAGAGAAAATTAAGAAGTTCAAATGCTGTCATTGCCTTTGGTAAGTTTGGAACTGGAAGACTCTGGATTTCTGCAGTCAGTTCTTGCCAGGCAATGTCAGTCTCCTCTTCGTCAGTCAGTGTGTTGCCAAGTAGCTCACAGTGCTCTCTGAGTGCATCGTCATCCATGTCAGTGAAACTGACCAAAACACTGAATTTATCTTTGTCTCATCTACTGCCTCGTAGCTAAATTGCCTTTTTGAGCTTCGAATCCTCTTCTGTGCCAGCACTGTCTCAACATTCATGTTCTCACATGATTCTCTTGCCTTTGACAGGACATCAGAGAAACCGGTGTCTATGTAGTTCAACAGAGATTCTTTTGTTTTGTCAATAAGATTGACAGCAACATCAAGCTGCATGTTGGCAGATTGCAGGAGTTTACTGGTAATGTTGATTTTGGATAGGATATTAAACCAGGCCACTGTACAGATTTGAAATCTGAATGATCCTATTTCTTCTGCCAATGACTGGGCCTTAATTCTTGCAGCAGCATCATTTGTTTGGTCTCTGATTTCAGTCAAGGCCTCTCTGACTTTTTCAGTTTGGTACCGTAAAGGCTGAATGCTGTTGACTCTACTCTCCCATCCTGTCTCACTCCATGACTATAGCGTGATCTGAACATGCTTCTTAAGAATGGCCCACCTCTGAGGAGCAGCAGAGAACAAGTTGTAAAGCTTCTGGACTATGCCAAAGAAGCTGATGGCATCTACTGACTGGTTTGCTGAATCTGCAACCATTAGATTAAGGGTGTGTGTTCCACATGGAACATAAAGAGCACAAGCATATCTTTCAAGCAGCCTGGCCTGCACTCCTTTATTTTTCCCCTTCATGTTGGAGCCATTATCATATGACTGACCCCTGCAGTCTTGAAAACGGATGCCCAACTCCTCCAGCTTGTTCAAAATCAATGACGACAGGCCAAGGCCAGTGGACTCTGGAGCAGGTATGAAACCCAGAAAGTGCTCTTTAATCTCTGGGGGTGTTGACGTGGTGACAATTCTGACAACAACTGACATTTGTTCCTGGTGACTGATGTCTGGAGTGCAGTCTAAAAGTATTGCAAAATACTTTCACTGCTTTATTTCTGCCACCATAATGCTAAGTATTTTCCCACTAGTACAAGCAATGAGTTCATTTTGGATAATTTTCCCCAAGTAGGTAGTGTGATTTTCACCAGAGCTGATGCATCTGACGTGGTCATTTAAAACTGGATCATACTTTGCAAGAAGTTCTACCTCTTTCAGAAAATTGCCATTGTTTGGACTGTTGATGGTATCTTCTGATCCTCTGAGAGCAAGGTTTCTTTCAGCCAGTGATTGAATGATGCTGATCAAACATTTGAGTACCTCTCTCCATCGATTTTGCTCTGCTTGCAAGAGAGCTATCGCAGTGTGGTCAATTGTTTTTCCTGCTTTAAGTCGACGCTCTAAATCCTTCCATGCTAACAAATGTTTAACATGATCTGGGCTGGTTTCATGGGACTTTAATATTGCACTGATATTGACCCAGTCATTCTGACCCTCTGTGGCAAGCTTTGATGACTTTCTCGAAAACAACTTGCAGCAAAAGCAGTAGACTGCATCACTCTGCTTTGAGTATGCTAACCAGTCACGTTTAACTTTCTCATTATTTGCAAGGTTTCGAAACATATGATGGTAGTTAAAGCTTCTGTGCAAATGGGACTTTGGGAATTCAAAGTTTCTGTCTACATTCACGGGAGTCTTTCCTTACTTGTCAGACAGTTTTGATGGCCACTGAGCAGGATCAGTTGGTGGTGGAGCAGGGATCCAAGTAACCAAAGAGGTCGGTTGGCTTAGATCAGCAGTTGCAGTTGAAACTGTGGGAAGATTAGATGGGAAATGTTTAGCTACTTGTGTACAAAACATTTGAGTTAATAACAGAGGTAGAAACATATTGTGGGAACAAACTAAACTTACCAACTGTATCACTGGAACCAGCAGGGATAAACACCGGTCGAACACCGGTCGGGATGAAGATGTTGTATCACCTTTAGTGTGGCATGATAATGATGGGCCTGACATTAAATAAAAACATCAACATTGTGATTAGGCCTAGTTGTTTTCTTTGTTTTTATGTATGTTAGTATTAATCATTATATCATACATAAGTTTATTTTAAAGGTCAATTTGTTGTAAACAAATAAATATTAATAATTTAGCATTAACAATATATAGCTAACTTACCAGCAACATTATCCATTGTGGTATGCCGCTCCCTGTGCTCTACTGAAGCAGCAGTAGAGTCACCTCCTCATGCTGTTGAGATTATAATATAATCATATATACAGTATGCAGAGTAGATAAAGCACATTAATCTTAAATTAATATTAAAGTACAATAAGACAACATAGTGAATTTTGATTATAAAACAACATTTTTTATTGGCAAGAGGAAAATTTTCTATGTTGAAGTTGCACACAAAACTATTCAAAAGAGAGGCAGTGGGAAAAAATTACTTGTGTCATCTCTGGTGTCAGCCTCCTGAGATGTTTCTCCAAGACCACCAAAATATTTAAGAATGGCTCCTCCTGAGAAAGTAAAATTTGTTTTTTACAATAAGTGTGAGCAGAAAATAATGTTAAGAGTAAATTAAAAGAAATCTAAGGTTAAATTATATTATTTAATTATTGGTTGATTAACTCTTACATACTGTTCATATTTTAAACCTTCACAGCATGGAGTGATACATTTTTCCCCTTTTATGATTACATACAGTACTACATTCTTTACCAAAATTTACCACAAATCCATTTTGCTTTTAGTTGTATTGTATCGATCATCATTCAATAATGTTTCAGAGAGGACACAGTGTTTTCCTTAGGTTTAAAAGGTCTAGGTGATTTAGCTTAACAAAATATAAAATATTTTATATTAGTAGGCTATATATATTAATATTTATTAATAATCTTTAATTGCCTATTCAATAAAGATCAGAAGAAAAAGCTTGTATTTAATCGCTTTATTTTAAACTTCATTTTGATTTTAACTTGTCAAATGATTGCTCTCTCTTTCTTTTTCTCTAATGTTCAATAATTAAACTATTTTTATTGTATCGTTTTTTTCTTTACCAGAACTAGTGTAAGTCATGTAACGTTAACTAAAGAAAAGAAAATACATTCATAAGAGATTGGTCTGTCTCTAGGCGATCTGACTGTAGCCCAGAGCTGGGCCTGACGGCTGGACCATACCGCAAGCAAGCAATGTTGATTCAGCATAATTGACGGCCAGCTAGCTAACGTCAGCTGCACAAAGTTCCAACTACTGAATTTTTCATTTGTTATTCTATTAATGACTAAGCATACACTTGCAAATTAAATAAGAAAAAGGTAAAGTAATAATAACTAACAGTTACGTTAAGGGCGTGTCAATTAATATTAGGCCTGAGTCGCCTGGCATAATGTTACCACGCCTTAACTTAAATTACGTTATTAAAAATGACTTACCTTGTACTTGTCTCTTCTCATCGTCATCCTTCTTCCTTTTCCTTTTTTCTGCTCCCGATGGATAGATTTGTTTCATTTTCAAATTTCCAAGTCCAAGCAAGACAACGATTTTAATGTTACACGGTTGGTTGACTGTTACCCGGGATTTCCACTAACTGCGGAACGGCTGCAGATCGGCTCCGCTGCGTGTCGGCTCCGTGCTCCGCCATAATTCAATACCCACCAGGTCCGTATTGGTTGCGGAACGGCTGACAGTGACTATACGAGGACCCTTGCAAATTCACGTATGATCGCGCGATATCACAGGATATATACTGTACTGAATTGCTGCGGAGCTCTCCGGCATCCGGCAGAAATAGAAGCTCTGCGTATCTGCTCCGCAGGGCTGCGGATCGCCGGAGCTGGGACGGAGTCGGAACGCAGCCATTCCGCAGTCAGTGAAAATACAAACATTGACTTTAATGGAAACCTATTGACTCCGCCGCCGTTCCGGAGCGGATCCGCAGCCATTCCGCAGTTGGTGGAAATTGCCGGTTAAACCGCGGCGACGCTGGCGCGTACCATTTATAGTTAGAAGGCCGCTTAGTTCGCTTATAGGGAGAGCCGGTTCTGATTGTGCCGAATCACTGTGCTTTGAAAAATACTTTGGAGCATCGGAGCTCCTGTTTCAATTTGCCCATCACTAGTAAAAATACAATCTTGAAGTGACTGTCAGTGTGGTACGAAAGCTGTATACACTCACGAGTTGGTATCTGCCACATTTCCTTAGGAAAGCATGATGGGAGATATGCAAATGTGACTAATTTGATATGTGACAAAAAAAATGTGACAATTTACAGTAAATGTGACGATTGGCTGTGATGATCAACTTCAAAAATACATGTTAAACCAAATTGAATTAAATTTATTGGGACAACCTAAAAATCACGGGTTGAACGAATGTATTTATTTTATGTTGGGTAAGCATAAAACAATATAGGTGTGATTCATTACTCTAATTTTTTTAAGTTAGATCAATGTTTTATGTTTTTCAGTGTGAGCAGAGGGAATTAATGTTCCTCGGGAATTTACCCTAAAGACTAGGCCTATATACAATCCCTTATCCACAATGCAATAATATGTTTTACAACCATATGCACAAATCTCTATAAGCTATGTCTAACCCTAAATTTATTTCTACAATTAATGTTCATAAGTAACAAACATGACTGGGCAAAATAACCTGGCAACAAGTCAAGATCTAATATAAAAACTTTTTGCAGGCTGGTAAGTGCCTTAATTCTTAACAGTGTGCAAATGGTATATAGAAATTACATACAGGGGAAGGTGATAAAGTTGTGTGTCAAGGACTTCAGTGCCATACACACACTTCTGACAGTACAGAAAATAGTGCCTTTATTAAGAAATAAAAAATAAAGAAGAATTGCACTCATCACTAAATTCATTGAAATCACTGTTGCAACTTCATGAACCATTTGAAACCATCTAAACAACTGCAATGGTTGGATTTAAATCAAACTCATGACAGCAATAGTGACAAGTAATGCATGTTAATAAAAATTAAGCAGAAGACAATGGTATGAATGTGAAACACATTTATTAAGAATCAGAGCAACCACTGATTTCACACAAATGACTCCGGGATAAATCTCTGGAGCAGGCTAACTGCAAAGAATAAATCTCCATGGTTACTTGGCTGGGTTTATTTCAAACAGCTTTTGTGCAACCAAGTCAAGGCTAAATTCATCCAGGATAACTTGAATATCTTGGCTTAATCCCTTATCTTGGTTTTGTGCAATATCCCCCTGGTATCTGTCAAAGCACTTTGTGATAAATATTGTTGTAAAATGGGCTTTATAATCCAATTTGATTGATTTAAAATGTATATTTTTTCACATAGTTTCAATACCTAGTAATTTTTAATTGAATATTAAATAAATCTGTTTTTCAGTTCTCTCACTGAAATCTCTTTGACAACAACCACCATTACTAAAGCTGGTCCTTTTATAGCCTTCTTGTGTCTGGTAAAGTACTGAATTTTATATTCCTTCTCAGTCCCCTTATGTAAAATGACATGTGTGTGTGTGCTGAATATTTTAACTTCAAGAGCAATTACAGCTTTCTAAATTAAATAGAACATTGCTCTGTTAAAATATGCAAAAGCACCTCAGACCTTCACCACCACTGAGTTGTTTGCTTCATAATGGTAAGTGACATATTTTCCATGGCGTTTGTCAGTCCATAACACACAAACAACATATTTTTTTTTCATTGTTTGATATGACGTGAATGGCATTTTGTTGCTGCCATGTATAAATATGCAGTGATTTTGTTAAATGCCTTTTTAATAAAAGTACTTTTTTTTTTTAGATAATCTAACATAATATATTAATAGAATAATATGGAAATGCTGTAGAAAAATTAAAGATATATTCTACAATTTACCTTAGCTAACCTTCAAAATGTACTTATTACTACACTGTAAAAAATAAGCTCTGCATGTTAACAGACATTGATTGTGTTTATAATGTATATTCTGTTATGTCTTAGGTAAAATAATAGAAAAAGACTGGTATATATATTTTTTATTTAACCAGGTGAGTTGACTAGAACAATTTCTTATTTCCAGCAACGACCTGGGAGCAATTAGGGTAGTGTCTTGCCTAAGGACACAACAACATTTGGCTCAGTCGGGAATCGAAAAGGCAACCTTCTGACAAGTCTCACTCCCTAACCACTGAGCCATATATGTGTTACCAGTACATTTCTTTTTTTTTTTAATGTAATTGTTTACAATGTTACGAATAATATGTTGTGTAAACACAATTATAGAGATCAATCCAATTTGAATTTGTTGTGGAACTGGCTACTCAGTATTAGTATGTTAATGAAATACAGTGAACCCTCATTTGTCGCGGGGGTTACGTTCCAAAAAGAACCCGCGATAGGTGAAATCCGCAAAGTAGTAACCTTTATTTTTTTACAATTATTATACAATGAAATACTCCGTAATACATTGAAACCAAAGAACAAAACCTTTTTACAGGCCCAAGCATTTGTTTAACAAATAAAAGTTCTGTATAAACATTTTTTTACAAATAACTACTGTACTGTAAAATAATAATTTTAAATCACAATACGAACTGAAGGCTTCAAATTGCGGAGATCAGGACAGCCCCACCACGACCTGAGTCATTGGATTAGAACGGGAGAAAATGAAAAAAAAATATATTATGAAAAAAACGCAGAACGTTTTGTCGACATTATGGTTTTAGAGAAACTTGTAATTGCAAGAGAATTTGCAAACTTAAATTTGGCAAGCTGTTTTACATACGTGTATAAACTGCACCGTTATTGACACGCAGGTAGAGAAGAAGCGGAGATACTGTTTAGCCAATCAGAATGCAGAACACAATGCACAAAGCAAATCCGCGAAGCAGCGAGACTGTGAAAGGTGAACGGCGATATAGCGAGGGTTCACTGTACCACAAGCAGTGAACATAGAGCCCGCCCTCCTAATGCTGTTCCGTTCTCTAGGAAAAGAGTCTTGAAAAAGGGTCCATAGCTCATGTGTGATGTACACAGCTTCACACATGTATGGATATCAGAATGTAAAAGAAAGTCAAAACATTGGTAGCAGCCACTTTGTTTTGCCGCAAATTTGTTCAAATAATGTGACCAATCAGAAGGACGGTAGTCAAGAATGTCTTGTGGGCAGGACTTGGACAAAGCCCGACATTGTAGTTCTCTACATACCAAAAATATTGCACCAACTTGTATGTTTAGCAACACAACGCCTCATAGAAACATTGCAGAAAAGCAAGCTATACCTTAAAAAATCAAGGACAGCCAAGGCTTGTGACCTGGTCGGTTTAACAGTGGCGCTTATTTCCATAACAGAAAACATGCCTATATAAATGTTGATATCTTGCCAGTCCTTCCAATACACATAATGACAGATTACTAAAGATTTTGCCTGCACAATTTGAAATCTGGTGCTCTATCAATTTAAGCATCGATGACACATTGTCCTACAAATACCTGGGAGAAGCTCCCAGCACCTCCAGATGGCTGTATCGAGGTGTGCCCCTTTAATAGTAGTAAACCATGAATTAAAGGCATTTGTGAAATTTATGCTAAAGTATAAACTGTATGAAGGATTTTTTATGGATAAATAACATTTGTGGACACTTAATTAGCATTAATGAATAGCAAAAAAACATTATCATACCATGGGCCTATACATTTTCAACTGAAAAAAATGTCATAACTAAATCAATCAATTCAATGACATTTATTTTTTTAAGCCTTATTTTTAAGGCCTTTCTGGGTGTAAATTGAAAAGGCCACTTTCATGTTCAGATGAACATTGTGTCAATAAGTACAGGTGAGCTGTGTTAAAATTCTTTAGGCAGAATCTGGATCAGCTGCACAACCAGGTGGACCAGGACATGAATGACCAGGTGAGTTGTGGAGGGTGACTGTGTGGTCCATTGACTCAGGTCCTTCTAAGATAGAACAGGACACCAGAGAAATTAGTTTCAAATAATTTATCATACACAATGTATATTTTATGTACCAAAAGCATTTGGGCTCCACAATTTTTTTTTTCTTTGTGAAAGAACATTAATTTTTTTCACACAAATTATCGTTATTTCACAAAGTTGTATTCAAACATATTCATCTGCACAGACCATTTGTCTCCAGTTGACGGCACTGCACATACACTAGCTCTACTCTGTTCTCCCTGAGTGAGAGAGTTGACTGATAAGCCAGACTGTCAAATAAAGTACTTCAAATAATTTAGGAACGTAGACAAATTACACAATATTGTCAGTGTTCCCCTTTAAAAAAACATCAGTGAACTATATGTAGAGTACACTCGAAAAACTGGACAATGTGGGTTGGCAGATGTACCAATACAGATTATGTAGAGGCCCAAAAGCAGTCATCGGCACGAGACACCTCGCTTGTCGAGCTTTCATGGATGACGTGACGGTGATGACTCTGTCTATCAGGGGACACAGTGGAACTTGAGCGCACTGGATAAGATGGCAACATGGCTTCCCCTTCAGTATCTTGAAGGGGAAGCTAAAAGGAAACATTTTCAACATCCAAGGCTCTGAGATCCCAACAATCCGAGATCAAATGATCAGATGCCTTGGAAAACATTATGACAGCTCCCTAAAGGATAGTGGCAACCTCACTGATACCAAGGCCCAGCTGAACACCTGGCTCAAGGCAATCGAGCACAGCCCACTGCTCGGGAGGTTTAAAGTCTGGTGCTTTCAGTATGGCATCATACCCCGACTACAATGGCCCTTCCTACTTTACGACTTTCCCATGTCCCAGGTGGAAGGAATGGAAAGACTGTGCAGCAAGTTCTTGGGGAAATGGTTGGGAGTCAATCAACCTGTACAGCAAGACCTGTACAGCAAGACCTCCAAGCTTCCCTTGCCAGTCTAATCAGTGGTGGAGGAGTTTAAAGCCACCAAGGCAAGGGCAGTCAGTACTCTCCTCTAATCTGAAGTTGGGAAAATAAGACATGCAAGCAAGACGATCAAATGTGGCAGAAAGTGGAAGCCCCAGCAAGCCATCACAGAATCTTACTGGCAACACTAGGAAGTTGTGGGCGTGGTATGCCAGGGAAGCTTGGGCCTTGGACACTACAGTGAAAAGAGGTGGAGCAGGGGCTGATGCCAGACCCAGAAGAGGCCTTGTGGTGCAAAGAGTCCGTGAGGCAGCAGAGGAGGAGTGCTAGGTGAAGGCGATCAGACTTGCCTCTCAGGGTCGATGGATGAAGTGGGACCAGGCACAGGAGCGGCCGTTGTCCTGGAAGGAACTGTGGCAGACTGACCAAGGGAAGTAGAGCTTTCTCCTGCGCTCAGTGACTGACCTGGCTGCCAACACCTAGAAACATAAAGATCTGGGGCAGAGAGGAAGACCCATATTGCAACCAATGTGGAGCAGCCTCCTGTACACTCAACTACATCCTGACCGGTTGTCCAAGAGCATTGGCAGAAGGGCGGTATAGATGGAGGCATGACAAGGTCCTCACAGAAATTGCTAAATGGGTGGCAGCAGGTTAAGGCTAACAACAAGCACGCCCAAAGCCATAATCTTTGTGAGAGAGGGAGACAAAGCTCATAAGACAGGCATGGTGTCCAAGAACCCACACTCTTCTTTGCAACAAGCCTCCGACTGGGATTTGAGTGTGGACCTGAAGAGGAAGCTTGTCTCCCCACAGGACATGGCAGTAACCTCTGACCAGATATGGTCCTGCTTTCCAGGAGCACGAAAGCCAACAAGAACATAGCTGCAGCAGCCGAGTCCAGCTCAAGATGGCTGTGGCTGAAGAGAGCCCACAGTTGGAACCCTTCTGCAGGTGAAGGCTAGTCAGTCTGCTGCCCCACTCAGGTGAGGTGTTCAGGTTAAGGGACGAAACACCTGAGACCCCTGCTGACGATGCAGAAGGGTCCCAACAACGTGGATGCTCCATGGAATACCATCTCAGACAATCTGCATCACCATAGTTAGTGTAGTTCCTGCAGTTGCAGCTTGTGGCAAAGCATCTTTGATGTTTAGTTCACCTTTGATCTACATAAATTAATTGTGTTTGTCCCCTCGTGTCATTAAATTGCTTTCAGTGAAAACAGTTTGAAGCAAATTTATATATAT
This sequence comes from Umbra pygmaea, assembly GCA_016801145.1. NCBI lineage: Eukaryota > Metazoa > Chordata > Actinopteri > Esociformes > Umbridae > Umbra > Umbra pygmaea. Next base: position 4,631 of record JACXGM010025604.1, on the reverse strand, counting down.
TACATTGAACCATGTAGATGGAATGAAAAATAATTACATTAGAATGACATGAATCGATTTTCCATTTCATATTTCCCAGCATGCTCTTCTGTATGTATGTTGATACTTCAGTTGTTCTATCATCCCTGTTTTTGCATGTATATTGACCAATTAATAAACACATACATTTTTTCAAAGTAATTCAATCATATATTGAAAAATGTTTTTGCACTCATTACTGTCATCACTGTTCAGATTAAATAAATTCCATCTTGCTGTTACACCTTACACCAGATGCCAAAAGGAATCATTTTTCAGGCCTGTGCCTTGCATGTAGGGTTGAACCATTTCGTTAAATTCCCAATTTTCCCAGAAGACTCAGCAGATGATTTCTTTGAGAAATCTGGGAGGTTTGAGCTACAGCTTAAAAGTCTGACATATCTTACTGGCTTGCAAGTGTACTATGAAATTCAGAACTACTACAGAATTAAAATGTATGGGATGTAACAATGTAACATGTGTGCTGTTGTCCAATGTACTCACGGAGATTTGAAAATGACATAGTTAAATAACCATGTTTTTGTCACTAACACACATAGTCATGGGTGGTAACACTAGAGTTCGCTGGAAAGAGCAATGCATGCTGGGAAATGATGTTGTTGGTGTGGCTTACTATGGTACACAGTACAAAAAACATGGATAAAATATGTTGGGATAACATGGGAGGATTACTTTTCAGCAATAGATTTATTTTAGGTAGGATCTATGAGGTAGAAATACTTAAAACCAATGTGATTATATTACATGTGATGAGATCATTCACTTTTAGTTGGTGTAACATATTTATAATGAATGGAAATCCTGCCCTTATTTTAATTATGTTCACCTGAATAGTTCTTTTTTTGAGTGGCAACCATAACCATCAAAAGACTAAATGGTCACTAGTGGTAGGAGAAGAGATCTCTTCATAAAACAACCACAGTGAGACTGGACTTGGTTGTCACTTGTTTGTTGTCACAAAACTCATTAAAGCTAAACTATGGGGAAGTATGCAACATGGTTCTTATGAAATGTGTGCCATGTCAGTGCAAGGTCTTTCATGTGGGAGCTAACAATCTTAAAGTGAGGGAATAATTTTCGATTTGAATGGGTTATGGTAACTATTGACTTTTTTCATTTTGTTCTGTAAGGTTGTATGGCTAGTGTATCCTCAAGTAGTAACTTTTTTCCAGAGTGCGTCATTTTCCTGGGAAACCCATGGCACAAGGACACTCTGGGAAGAATGCTTTACTGCAAAAAATGACACTACAAAAATAAGTAAAAACACTATGAATACAATAAATTTCTTGCTTGTAATAAATCAAATAATCTGCTAATGGAACAAGACAAATTACACAGATTTTCAGGGCATATTTACATATTTACAAAACAAGAGTTATTATCTAATACAAATGTAGCTTGTTAAGTGAATATGTTTTATTTTAAGGATGGTTAGATTTTATGACCTGAATATAACATAAATATACTTTTTTACCAATGGAACAAGATTTTTAAGACAGGATTTTTTGCAGTGTATCCGACAGAGGCAGTGTGATGCTTCGGACAATGTTCTGCTGGGAAGCATTGGGTCCTGCCATTAATGTGGACGTCACCTTGACACGTACCACCTACCTAAGGATGTTGCAGACCATGTACATCCTTTCATTGGACATGGTATTCCCTGATGGCATTGGACTATTTCGGCAGGATAATGTGCACTGCCCCAAAGCAAAAATGGTTCAGGAATGGTTTGAGGAACAAACCAATGAGGTCAAGCTGTTGACTCAAATTTCCCAAATCTCAATCCAATTGAGCATCTGTGGGATGTTCTGGACTAAAAATGTCAGATTCACAGAGGCCCAACCTCGCAACTTACATGACTTAAAAGAACCATATGTATATATATATATATCATATATATATATATATATATATATACATATATCAATCAAAACAATAACAAAATACACACTTTGCATTAAAAGCAAACATCATTATACATATATTATATATATTTCTTAGTTGTGTACTTACATTATCCTAAATGTTTCCACTAACTTTCAAATCCAGAGACATTTTTAATATAATTCGAAGACACAGGACGTTTCATTTTGTCGCCCGTAAATGGCGTCATATAACCTGACTGCTCTAGTTGTTATAAGATCCAGGGAGCCGCCAAACATAACGTGAATAAAGTCATAATTTTTTTTAAATATATTACTTTGTCAGTGATCATTTTTTTATGCCGGAGATGCTAGATTGGAAGGTTGTCATTGACGACGATAAGAAAAACCCACGATCCCACGCAACCTCCCGACGTCATCCAAGTACATCTTTTGCTATTGTTTTGATCGAGAGCCCCCCGGCGGCCAAAAATTACATATTGCACGTTTAAAGGATCTGCCGATAATGTCTTGGTGCCAGATACCACAGCACACCTTTAGAGGTCTAGTGGAGTCGATGCCTCGACGGGCCAGGGCTGTTTTGGTGCCAAATGGGATATCAAAACAATAATTGGCAGGTGGTTATATTGTTATGGCTGAACGGTGTGCATTATGCTAGCTAGCCAGTTAGGTAGTTAGCACTCCATCAACCATGTTTGACAAATGTGACCTGCCACCTACATCTAGATGTTTGGAGGCGATCCATACTTGTCAGTAGAGTATAAAAATCTAAAACTTTTTTTCTAAATTTACTTTTTTCAATGAATGGCATCCTGAATATGTAAACTGTCATTTTAGCTAAATAACAATTTTTTGGTCTTTATTTGTTGCCTAGTAAAAGTGCCAGAAGCTATGGTGTGTTTACTTTCATTTTTGGTTTCACCATCCTGAGAAAGTTAAGATTAACTTCTAACATCTTACTTAAATGAAAAGACTTGTCTTATGCAGTGATGCCGGTAATGCGTTACTTAGTAATGCGTTACTCTAATCTGACCACTTTTTTAGTAACTAATATTCAAATTAAATCAAATTAAAGTTACTCATCCAAGTCACTGTGCGTTACTCTTTTTGTCAGTTTCCTTAGTAAAAATACACAGGTGGGGGACCTTGAGTCACATGACTTGACTCGAGTCAGACTCGAGTCACAAATTTGAGGACTTGAGACTTGCTTGACTATAATCAATAAAATACTTGAATTTGACTTGGTATTCATGACTTGAGACTTGGCTTACACTTGCATTTCTCTTATTTGGTAATGAGAAGTTACCATTTGTTTTTGAAACTGGGTGGGTGGATTCTAGATCAATGCGCGCAAACCTGCTAACTATAGGCATGCATCACGAACAGAGGCCAACGAGCAAAACAGCTATCATGAAGGGAGCGATTTCAGATGTGTTGTCGATGTCGGTGGAAAGAAGACAATAAAAGTACCTTTAAATTTTTCTGTCACTACAAAACCCACAAGGATAGATAGGTAACGTGTATGTGTATTTTTAGCTAACTTATTGGCTGGTCAAACTTTAGCTTAAACTTAACATTAGCTTTTTAACTATGATGAACTTCGAATGGATTATACACTTTATTGAAAATACATATTGTGAATGTAAAAACAGGACTGCAAACTTGTCACCTTTCAGAGAAATGAACCGTCTACGTCAGGGGTGGGCAATTAATTTTGCTTGAGGGCCACATTTAGCTTTTGAAACCAAGTGAAGGGCCACATTTTATAGCGATACATCCATCCAATCCATCTTCATCTGCTTATCCCGGATTGGGTCGCGGGTGCAGCAGCTCCAGCAGGGGACCCCAAACTTCCTTTTCCCGAGCAACATTAACCAGCTCCGACTGGGGGATCCCGAGGCGTTCCCAGGCCAGGTTGGAGATACAATCTCGCCACCTAGTCCTGGGTCTTCCCCAAGGCCTCCTCCCAGCTGGACGTGCCTGGAACACCTCCCTTGGGAGGCGCCCAGGGGGCATCCTTACCAGAGGCCCAAACCACCTTAACTGGCTCCTTTCGACGCAAAGGAGCAGCGGCTCTACTCTGAGATCCTCACGGATGACTGAGCTTCTCACCCTAGCTCTAAGGGAGATGCCCGCCACCCTCCTGAGGAAACCCATTTTGGCCGCTTGTACCCTGGATCTCTTTCTTTTGGTCAAGCCTTCATGGCCATAGGTGAGGGTAGGAACAAAAACTGCCCAGTAGATTGAGAGCTTTGCCTTCTGGCTCAGCTCTCTTTTCGTCACAATGGTGCGATATAATGAGTGTAATACCGCCCCGCTGCGCCGATTCTCCGACCAATCCCCCGTTACATTGTTCCCTCACTCGCGAACAAGACCCCAAGGTATTTGAACTCCTTCACTTGGGGTAAGGACTCATTCCCTACCTGGAGTAGGCACTCCATCGGTTTCCTGTTGAGAACCATGGCCTCAGATTTAGAGGTGCTGATCCTCATCCCAGCCGCTTCACACTTGGCTGCGAACCGATCCAGTGAGTGCTGAAGGTCACAGGCCGATGATGCCATCAAGACCACATCATCTGCAAAAAGCAGCGATGAGATCCTCAGCCCACCGAACTGCAACCCATCCCCACCCCGACTACGCCTCGATATCCTGTCCATAAATACTACAAACAGGATTGGTGACAAAGCGCAGCCCTGGCGGAGACCAACC
>JACXGM010025603.1:0-15370 GCA_016801145.1 Umbra pygmaea | reverse complement strand
ATCCAAATAGATTTTTTTCTGACGGTGTGGATGTTCTGCCCTGTAATATGTTCAGGTTTGCTGTTACTTCATGCACTAAGATTTTAATGTCTTCTTCAATAAATTTAAGCTTGCTGCTTTCTTTTTCCGTAGGGAGATCCATGATAGATACATACGGGCCCATTGTTTGCTCTTTTAGAGGCGCGCTAATAGAGGGCGGCGTATGCGCTGATTGCGTAATGGGTATCGGGTTTGATAAATACTACGCTAAATGTGGAAGCATAGCGTGCGCAATTACCGAACTCGCATAAACAGACGCAGCGCAAACTGCGCTTGTGTTAGTAAATCAGGCCCTGGGTCTTTAATCTCTGGCTCAACCTGTTAACCTGACTGCTCTGGTTTTTGTTCACTGTAGTGTTAAAACCCTTTTAAAACCCTTTTAATTTACTGTGTACGGACCTGAAACTAGCTTGAAGAATTTGGCCAACCGCTTTGACATTCTGTTCCCGGTCCGGTCAATCATACCAAAATGACATTTTTTATCAGGTTCTTATTGATGCCACTTGCAAAGTCACAGGCACGGTGTCATCTTTATCGAAGCATGTTAAACAAGCTACAAGGAATTCGTTTTTGTTTTGAAGGTGTTTACTTTAAACTCTCCCTCAGTTTCTCCTCGCTCTCACTGTATCTTAATATGACCAACATCCTGTCTCTCTCTCTCTATCTCTCTCTCTCTCTCTCTCACTTTTTATTGATCTATTATTAATGTTATATTTTTTTAAAGATATGTTTTTAAACCTTTATTTGTATGTTTCTACTTTTGCTATTGCCAAAGCAATTTTCCACTTGCTTTGGCAATGTAAACAACTGTTTCCCATGGCAATAATGCTCTGTAGATTAGAATTTAATTAATAAAGGACAAATTTAATGGAAAATTAGGGAGGTCCTAAAAGTATGATGAAGACTGATGTCTTGCATGTCGACATGTACTCTAAATCTCAATCCAGAGAGAGAAGACGTTACTGGAGTGTGTTTATAGCCTCATCACGACCCTCTCCTACTCCTCAGTGTCATAAGTGGCATGGCCTGGAAAAATAGTCTCTTAGCCTCCCCGTTGCTTGGAGACAGAAGAGGATCAAGGAAGCAGTGATAAATAGGTCATCTGACTATATGAGAAGGGGGCGTGTAGGTGGTGGTTCTCAAAGGATAATGAGCAGCAATCAATTCTGACCTGGCGGAAACACCAGGTTTAGTGGCTGATAGCCTGGCAGGGCAACTAGTGGGTGAAGCACTCCCATGGCAATGTCATGGAAAAAAAACCTTCATTAAATTGCAAGTGGGACAAGAATATGGCCTTACTGATAAAAAAATTATAGTATTAATAATTCACCCCCTCGCCCACCCCCTTTCCCTAATTTCCTGATGCCCAATTCATGATTATTGTCGCGTCTCGCAGCGGTAGTTCACATCCTGACAAGCCGTACTTTATATTGCTTAAACAGAAAGTGTCTGTCCGAACCTATGGAGCCTGCAGGCCAATGTAAAGGGTTGCTAGATCCCGGTGAGGTGAGGCAACCACGTCCAACATTACTGTCACCCACTCTTCACAGCTGTGGTAATTCACACCGTCCTACGCAAGAGTCCCGGGCACTTTTTCCTGTGCAGTGATCAAAGAGCCAGACTCCTAAGTGCAGTGACACAGCGACACTTCTTGGAGAGGGAAACATCCCTAAGCCAGATTACATGCGGAAACCTTTACACAGGTAGAATTGTGCTCTAGGTTGTCATCTTTCAATTTCTAACATGATAGCCGATTTGTCTCATTTAACCTCTCCTCGGGAGTTGTTCCAAAATCATAATGGTTCTCAACACACTTATGAGATTGAATAAAGAGTTTTGTCTTCTGAATTTTATAAAATAAAGTGAGCTGTACACAGTAAAAACGGCTGTGTTATATCAACACCCTAAGTGTTAAATTAACACTCTTCAGTGTCAATTTGGACCTATATAAACACTGAGAGTGTTAATTTAACACTTAGGGTGTTGATTTAACACAGTCCGTTTTTACTGTGTAGGTGGTGAGCTGTAGATGGTGAAAGTAGGACACGCATGGTTATCAGTCCTGTTATTGGTCCTATGTTTATAAAATGGTAACAGAGAGAGAGCAATAAGATACGTTTGAGACTTTAACCAGAGAACCAGAAGACCACGGGAGAAGAGGAGGGAGAGGAAATGGGATGTGTGATGACAGAGGAGAGGCGGGAAAACAGATGACCGCCAGGCTAGAGGATGACAACATGCTGAGAATGAAGAGTGAGAGGAGATGAGGGAGGATGAGGGAATGGAGGTAGGGATGACAGCCTGACAAAAAGGAGCGAAAAGTTAAGATAAAAGTAATGGAGAGAATGGAGAAGGAAATGGACGGAGAGAGAGAGATGGTCATACAGACAAAATAAAGAGAAAATGGACAGATGAAAGGGAAGTTCCATCCAGGGATGGTGGATAGAAAGTTCAGAGAGGATGACAAAAGTTGTGGTGAGAGAGGATGACATGGAGGATAAGATAAAGGATGAGAGAATGGCCACACGAATGGGTTAAGAGAGAGGATGACGGTGAGGGCGAGGGAGAACAGACGAGAGGGAGCATGAACGAGACGGGTGACAGCGAAAAGGCAGAAGAGACAAAGAAAGACGGAGGTAGGACAACAAAAGGAGAGAAAGTATTGTTGTGTTCGTGAAAGAAGGAGGTAGGACAACAAAAGGAGAGAAAGTATTGTTGTGTTCGTTAAAACGTCTCACGTCTCCTCTTCAGATCATTTGAATAACTCAGCAGCAAACGCAGGAGCACGGAAGAGGCCTTCTCCGGTGACCAGAAGAGAAGTAAGCGGGGCGTAGCACGTCTACATCTGTGTATCCAGCCACGCTTTTTATTCACCTCTGTGGCTTTTCTTGACAAGAGGAAAAAGAAAAAGAGCTGGGGCTGTTAATTGCCGGTTGAGCTGGACGGGCAGACGAAGACCGGGGCCACGCTCTGATGCCTAATGCACAGATTGCCTGTCTGAAGGCTGAAGTAATGAGAGCAAGCATACAACCTCCAGTTCTCAGAGAGAAAAGGCGCGAATACAGCTTAGCCTCCTTCCAAGTGGCGACAGGTCGGGAAGGGGGGCCGGACAGACGTTCTGGATATAACGGCACGCCGGCCTAGCAGATCAAAAGAGAGGGATTGTAATTTGAGACTGGAGACTCGTCTTGCTCTCTAAGGTCATTATGTTACCTTTCTTCCACAGCATCTTTCATTCGCTGTATTATCCAGGAGAGACGGACTGACACGTGGCCACAGAAGAAGTGGTTGCCATCTTAAGTGCTTGGGTAGGCTAGTGGGCCGGAAGGATGGATTACCCAGGATCCTTCACTGCGAAGCCACTGATTGTGGGATTTTGACTGACAGGAGCTTGGGATGTTTAGACTGAGAACCTTTCATGTTGCTCTGGCTCATGGCGAATCCCTCCCTCAACTCAAGAATTCAATAGAAATAACAAAAAAAACATAGGGTTTCTTCCCAGATTTTACCCTCCTCTTTCCAGGCCTTGGAGCCAAATGAGAACAGGATGTGCTGCTGAAGTTGATTACCAAGTGGGTAGTAGTTATCTCCATAGCACAAGGCGCTCTTCGCTAATTGACTCTTCTACTTTTTCTATTCCATTGGAAAAGTCGGCAATTCAATATTGCTGCAAACTAATTGTTTCGACAAAGGGAGGCGAGGCCCGGAATACACCATGACGGTGGGACAGGAATTGCTGTGTGAGGGGAGAAGGGGTCCCTCGGGGACCTGGGGGGAAGTGGAGAGAAAAGGCAGAGTTCAGGAGGGCAATTCCACAAATCAGATGACATGATGCACCAGCCTCCTGTGGCACCGCATATCAGGAAAATCTAAAAGCGCTGATAGGCGTAGCAGCAAACCAAGGTACCGGAAGACTCCAGATAAAGTGGACCAGATGACAGGTCATACTGGCTTATCTGTATCGTGACATATCAGGAGAGATCTAGGAAGTGGTGCGTGGCATATCGGCAACCCCGGGACTTATTCTATTTCTCTAAGTACTCCAATTGAGACAAAAAAAACAGGCTGTTCTTTACAGTCACATTTCATTCGATGAATTGGAAAGGCATGTAAAAGAGCGCCGGCAAATGACAGAGAGGAGAAAGAACAAAGGGGGCGGGGTGTTCATGCCAGAAAAAAAAAGTAAGGCTGGAGGGGATCGGCGAGGACAGTAGTGACCGCAAAGCTGGCACCAACTGGGGACCTACTTTGGAATATCTCTGTGACATGAGTGAATGGATGCCTAGCTGAGTGGGGGGGGGCAGGGGGAGTTTTGGGTCTAGTGGGGAGACTCAGTCTGCTTCATGGTTGTCCAAAAAAACATGGCCTGTGCTCATCCCATCAGGTCCCAGAACTGCGGGGTTGGTATACTCCCTAAACTATTATGTCCGACACGGCTCCCATTGTAAATTGAAGCTCTGGGTATTCTCTTCGTTGGCTGGAATGTATGGGAGTGAAGCCAGGAGGTAAATGTACATCATTGGCTCAAAGCGAAATGTTTCACCGGGTTAGGAAGAAGAAGAAGGAAAATTGATTCTCGCTGGTTATTTGTAATCTCTACTATTCGCCTGTTCCCCACCTCTCCCTTCAAAATCAGATTAGGATACGGATGTTCTAAAAAAAGCAGGCTGTGCTGTCATCTTTAGTTTAGGATGCCGGGACTGTGGAGAAAACTGGTGAGGATGTAGTGGGAGAAGATGGATGCAGGGAGAAACACAGGGAGCCAAAGAGAGGAGAGGGAGCGAGGGAGAGGTATGTGTTTCGAGGAGGTGGGGGTAGAAGATTTTGGGGTGATGGATATGAAACGAGAGATTTGGAGGAGAGAAAAAAGGGCAAGCACGGTTGGATTGAGCTGCTAAAAACGTTTGGGTCTCTTGATTTTCCCCTCCATTGCGTCCTCAGAGCTGCCATTTTGGATTTATAGGAGGGACGCTGGGAGGGATGGAGATGTTCTCTCTGATCTGCTTCAACGTCAGGAGGAGCAAACAACACGAGTGGCACGCTGAGATGAGAGATCCAACAGCCAGCTTCAGGGAGACCATAACCCCTGCTAAGCTTCCTCTGTTTAACGCAGTCGACTGGCGGTGCCGCTTCGTGCCGCCCCGTACTTGACCTGCGCTGCTCTGAGCAAGTGTGCAATCTTGTGAAATCTCTACATTGCAAATTAAACCGCTCTCCAGTGCCGTCGGTTTGGGGGTGGACTGCTCAAGTTACCGCAGCTACTTTGATATCCATGACAACAAATGTCAAATTTCGGTGGTTCTACGGTTCCACAGGCTGACCGGACTGACCGCTGGAAAACAGACTGACCCTGTGACCCCCCCTAGGATATCCAATGTGAGAACATGTGTCTCTGGTCAAGAGAACAGGAAGCATTATTTAGGGTCTGGACCCCAGTTTGGTAACAGGAGAGTGTGAGGGACCAACCCTATTAAAGAGATATGCATCCTGGATCAATAGAGATCCGGGATTAATATCCACATGACACCCCTCACATCCAACCACACATATACATCCACTTTGAACATCCGGCATTGTACAAAACACATATAGTTGACATAATATGATAAAAAAACAATGTACACAAAACGCAGCTATTTCCTGTCTAAAATTGTGGAACAGTAAATGTTAAAGGGACCTTATTCTCTAGTAACTGCTCAAAGTAGTGTTAATTTAATAGCCCACTGGCACATTGTTTTTGATTCAGATGCAATGTTTAGAATTTGGTTTTCAAGTTATTTGGTAAATTTTTAACCCTCTGAGTTTGGCGTTTTGGGGAGTGGGAACAGGTGAGAAGTCATTCTGGCACCTGTTCCTTGTGGTTTAGGGTTAGCAAAGCACTTAGTTAGCTGTTTAGTTTTTATTCTGTCGAAGTTCTAGGTTTGGGTGCAATTTCAACATTTCCAATTGAGTTCATGTGTTAGAGGTGTTTATAACATGGTTATGAGTGACGGCATCTCGGCTGGCCAAAACTGCAGCTACTGCCCAGAAGGTAAGGCAGATTGTCTGGCTATAGGAGTAATTTTGGTATGATTTTCAATAAGATACTGGCCTTCTGTTCGTAGTTTTACAAAGGGAGTGTTGTGTGAAGTGACAGCCCTCAATTGTTATTGTGAGTTGAGTTTGATTTGCTGTTAGGTGGTTAGATTCCGCTTTGTTCAGGTCTCATCGCTGTCTGTTGTCATAGCAGAGTAACTTCGCTCTTTAACCCTTTGAGTTCACCAATGACCCCAGCTTTATCTTCCTGCCCATTATTCTCCTTCTCTGCCTCTGTTGGTTCTGTGGTTCTAAAGAAGCACATACTGTACACATGGTTGGCCGGTGCCCAGATGCAAAGAAATTAGCGTCTCTATTGAATGTAGCAGCTAGTCGCTAACAGTGGATGGTCCACATGAGGTGAGTTAGCATGAGTTAATCATGAGTTAAACTGGACACCAAGCAAGCACTTACAATCGCTGCTTCGGTGCACTTGTCTTAATTGTAATCATTGTAACAATTAACCTCCAATCACCCTAATTAATTTATGATAAAAACATCATATGATTGGAGCTGTCAGATTTGCTGAATATATCCAATACATTCTAAATTATCTATTAAACCATATTTGATAAAATGAGAAGTTAACAGAGTCCGTTTGAACTAAAAACGCCTAATGACTCTCGCATAGTGTACTCACAAATTAACACCTATTTTATCTATCATTTCAAAGAACAGGTTTCACGTAGCTAATTATAGGACCTAAAATGCGATTAATAAATGACACATCAACTATTATTATAGACTATATTTGTCATTCAAACTAAAAAAAACTTGGGTGAAGCGTTGAGGGATTCATGCCTTATATCTACACTCATCGTTCCTCAATGAGTCATAAATCACTGCCTTGTGAAGTATGCTAAACTCCATTGAATGTTTCAACTAACCAAAACGCAGACTAATTATAAACTAAGCTAAAATGAATTTGTAGTTGAAAGGCTGACTTGCAGTTACTCTAAGTTGTTCTGGATAAGTTTGTCTGCTAAAATGACAATATAAAATGTATAGTTTGCATTTACTTCGATAAAAAAGCCCATAGATCTACTCTACAGTTACTAATAGTTATCTTGTATGATGAGCTATAATGCTATGGCTGCTGACCTTGCGGGTGCTAACTTAAAATGGCAGAAATTGTGGTGTAACTGGCTGAAATAGAAAGGAGAGTTTAGGAGGAGAGGTAATAATGCCAGAACTCCATTTTTTGGGAGTTTTACGAATCAACCACCTTTCAGCAGCACAAACAAACAACAACAAAACACAGAGGTAGTTGGGGACTTTAGGCACTCAAAGGGTTAAAGAATTGGTCACTTCTGGGTGGGTCCAAAACACAGACGGATGTGCTCGTCATTGTCGAGCACAATGAGGCTTACACAGCGAACTGCGTACTTATCAGCCACATCCATCCAGACACATTAAACAGTCCCTTTAACTTTTAATGACTTTCAGGTGGCTACTTTTCTCTGAAGCGTCAACAAATAATTAGGCGGTTGTTGTTCCGCTCTCTAATTGTCACTTTCGTGAACGGTAATTTGAATAAAAATCCCCATATTTATCGCAACTTCACAACAAACAGCAGACACAGGAAGTGAAGCATAAGGGAACCAATGGGATCTGTCTATTTTCATGTTGACAGTTTGGTTACCGGGGGGAGAGGGGGTGGTTATGTTGGGTTATTGGGAGGTTATGACTCTGAAGAGATGCAGCGCCGTGTCAAGGTGCTTTGAACATCGTTCCCCTGGGACTGAACTTCAGCTCAGTGTGTTCATTGTTCGATATGAAGAACATCTAAGGTCATGGAAAGCGTTACACAATTACTCTGCAAACCAGGTTATAAAGAAGGCAGAAATATCTACTGAAAGAAAAAATATATATATTTCAGTGGGCCAGAAAAGCAAACTGATGAAGTATATCTTTGAACTGTAGTCGATATGCTAGTTCAGATATTTAGGCCATGAGCCAATCGGGTTGGACATTATTTCAGGGGAACCGCAAAGAACGAATGACATTCACCTTTGTTGCGGGTCACTGCACCTCCTTCAGAGCGTTGGTTAGCGGCGGTTAGGAGCTTAGGTCATTAGAGGAGTGTTAAGGGGTTTTTAGTTACCTTTGTCAAGTAGCCACTCGTCAACTACCCGACCAAGTCGGTATGGAATTCTTTGTCTAGCAATAGCCAGGCGATCAATATCATAGTTCCCTTTAGAGAATTTGGAAAAGACAGATTGCAGCAGGTTAATATCTGTAAGGTCAAAGGTTAAAGGTTAGAGAAAGGGCAACATGGCAGCAAAGGTTTAGCAAGGTTATGTAAGTTAAAATCAGCTTTATGTAGTAGTAGTTTTTAGACTGTTTTGGATTGGTTAGACAGCATTCTAGTTACATCAGGTTTAAATGGTTGTTTTAGTTATGAGTCCGATGAGAAACATATTTATGCATAATTTAGAAAGAGTATATTTGTATGGTGGGTAGCTCATATAGCTTCAAACTCAGTGGACAGTGCAAATCAATAACATCCATAAAATCAACACTACCAATACATAACATGCAAAATCCCAGATTATCACAGTATTCACCTTCATAGCATCATGTTCAGAGACACTTATTACCCGAAACATCACAGTTAATACCAGGAAGACATTTTCTGTTTCACATCCTGCGCTTTGCCCCCTTAGGGGCAAGTTTTGCGCTTATAATATTACAAAACTCCAAATCCTCTAATGCAACTCTAATCCCAGTTGGTGCTCTGTCTGGTAAATGTAAAGGTAGATTTGAACTCTGCTGTTCCATACGCAGATAATAATCCGACTTTTAAATATTAATCAAGGTCACGTCGAGGGCTCTATATGTATGTCTGTGCATGTCTGTCTGGTTTAGACACGAGCAACTTCTCCAGGCGACACTAACAGGCAGTTGTGGGATAACAGAGCTCTCTCTCCACTCACAACACATTTAGCATCATTGCCAGCCAGCACTCTGCAGCAAAACAGATTAGAGATTCTCAAAGAGGGGGAGCGAGCAGGAGGAGTACGAAGACGGATGAGTGTGAAGAACGAGGGTAAGAGGATTTTAAAAGAAAATGCTTTATCTTTACTTATCCAGGTGAGTTGATAAAGAACAAATGCATACTTTCTGGGGGGTGGGAAAGATTTGGGATAACCGTCTTGCTCAAGGGCAGAATAACAGCGCTTTCACCTTGCTGGCTCAAGGATTTGAACCAGGGAAAGCCCAAAACAATAGCCGCCCTGAAAGATATCGATATCGAGAAATGTACAGTATTTGGCAATGGTCTGTACTGACAATACCAGAGTTAATCCTCCCGACTAACCCCTCCTTTCCACTAAACTACCAACAGTTCAATTCAAAGAATTAGAGTATCCAAAATATGACGTCTGCCCTCTAGTGGACGTGTCTGGCAGTTGCAGTATCCTCAATAAAGTGTATCAAAACAAGCCATCTATCTGCCGTTTTCCCCTTCATCTCTAGTCTTGATCTGTGTAGCCGGAACCTATCTGGCCCTATCATTGATTTCCCTCGAGGGAACGTTCTACGAGGTAGTGGGCCTCCGTTCTGATTGGAGGAAGGGAGGGCTTTTTAAGGCAGGGTTATGGTGTTTCACAACGCCTGACGATAACAGTAGAAAGGTGAATCTGATGATGTCATCCACTATCAAGATGTCATCCAATAATAGTTAATTACACTTGCCTTCCATGTCTTTGTGTCAACCGCGGGAGAATAGGAAGGTGGGATTTAGGATTTAACACCCCCCCCCCACCCTGAGAGCCCACAGATGTTTGCTTTGACAGTTAAGGCTGGCTGTGTATGCCTGTTTGTGTATGCCTGTTTGTGTATCTACATTGTGTGTGTATGTTTGTGTGTGTGCGTAGCTGTACATCTGTGTGTATTTCTCTGTGTGACTAAGCGCATGTTTTAGCTAGAGCCTCGCTGGCAAACACCAACAGAAACAGCTCATCAACACCGAGTCGAAAATAGCTTCAGGGGGATCAACAAACGACGGCCTCGAGCCTGTTTTCTATATATGGGGAGGGATTTGGAGACGCTTCACTGGAACAGCGGAAGGCAGTTGACACGGATGTTATACAGCCCTATAGGGTCTATAGGAGTGTGTCTGGCTCCGTCTGGCTCTACTCTGATCCAAAATGGAAACTTGTCTGTAAGAATAAATGATGTACTACACTTCAGTGAAGTCTCCTAAGTGGATTTTAGTTGCAGCATTGACGCAGTGACAAAGTGAAACTACCTGTGTGTGTCCATTAGGCAACACCTCTTGATATTTGTTTCTCTGGTAGAAATGTAGTGTGTACGTGTGGGGAACGTTTGTCTTCCAGCGGATGTCTGAGTAACGAGAGAGCGAGGTGAAACAGCTGGCTTCGCGGCATCCATTCTCTCTTCTTCACACTAAAGACTTTTGTGTTGGATGAGCAGTGTGAAAAGAATCGGCGGCTGGGCGACATGTTGTTGGATGAACCATGTGTGCGCCCCTTGCCAGCCTACGGATATGTCCGAGGAGCTGTGGGTTAGTGGGAATTGGGAAGGGAGAAAAAATAAATAAAATAATAGATGGTCACAATGGCTTCTAGGTATGTTGGTCAGTTGATGTGGCATTATGCCTCAGCATCCCCAACAGCTAGAGTGCTAACAGCAATTGCTTGGCCCTGTGTCTTCATCAGGGTCTGAACGCTGATTAGCCGGCTGACAGAGAGAGCAGATCCCCAGCCGTTTGGGTCATCTGGCTGGGTCGTTCTCCTCTGTAGCCCGGAGCTGGTGCCTTAAGCCCATGCCAGATGAATGGACGCCGTGGCCAGTTACCTAAGGACTACGGGCACCAGCTGTGATGCCAGGGGCCTTGCGACAGCACAGCAACTTGGAGAAACGGTGAGTGAGGATGGGGGAGAACGGTGTGCCCGGGGGTGGACTGTATTAGTGTGCGTATGCGTGTTTGTTTGTGTGTGTTTGTGTGTGTGGTACACAGCAGGTGTTGATTTTTCCAACACTGCCGATATTTTATACACCGCCGATTTTGCCGGTTTTCCTACTTACAAAGCATGTAGAGGTCTGTAATTTTTATCATAGGTACACTTCAAAGACAATCACATAGTATGATTTTTAAATAATGAATTCTCATTTTATTGCATGACATAAGTATTTGATACATCAGAAAAGCAGAACTCAATATTTGGTACAGAAACCTTTGTTTGCATTTACAGAGATCATACGTTTCCTGTAGTTCTTGACCAGGTTTGCACACACTGCAGCAGGGATTTTGGCCCACTCCTCCATACAGACCTTCTCCAGATCTTTCAGGTTTCGGAACTGTCGCTGGGCAATACGGACTTTCAGATCCCTCCAAAGATTTTCTATTGGGTTCAGGTCTGGAGACTGGCTAGGCCACTCCAGGACCTTGCAACGCTTTTTACGGAGCCACTCCTTAGTTGGCCTGGCTGTGTGTTTTGAGTCGTTGTCATGCTGGAACACCCAGCCACGACCCATCTTCATTGCTCTTACTGAGGAAAGGAGGTTGTTGGCCAAGGTCTCGCAATACATGGCCCCATTCATCCTGCCCTTAATAGGGTGCAGTCATCCTGTCCCCTTTGCAGAAAAGCATCCCCAAAGAATGATGTTTCCACCTCCATGCTTCACGGTTGGGATGGTGTTCTTGGGCTTGTACTCATCCTTCTTCTTCCTCCAAACATGGCGAGTGGAGTTTAGACCATAAAGCTGTAATTTTGTCTCATCAGACCACATGGCCTTCTCACATTCTTCCTCTGGATCATCCAGATGGTCATTGGCAAACTTCAGATGGGCCTGGACATGCGCTGGCTTGAGCAGGGGGACATTGCGAGCCCTGCAGGATTTAAATCCATGACGGTGTAGTGTGTTACTAATGGTTTTTATTGAGACTGTGGTCCCAGCTCTCTTCAGGTCATTGACCAGGTCCTGCCGTGGGCTTATCCCTCACCTTCCTCATGATCATTGATACCCTGAGAGGTGAGATCTTGCATGGAGCCCCAGGCAGATGGAGATTGACCATCATCTTGAACTTCTTCCATTTTCTAATAATTGCGCCAAAGTTGTTGCCTTCTCACCAAGCTGTTTGCCTATTGTCCTGTAGCCCATCCCAGCCTTGTGCAGGTCTACAATTTTATCCCTGATGTCCTTACACAGCTCTCTCATCTTGGCCATTATGGGGAGGTTGGAGTCTGTTTGATTGAGTGTGTGGACAGATGTTTTTTATACAGGTAACGAGTTCAAACAAGTGCAGTTAATACAGGTAATGAGCGGAGAACAGGAGGGTTTCTTAAAGAAAAACTAACAGGTCTGTGAGAGCTGGAATTCTTACTGGTTGGTAGGTGATCAAATACTTATGTCATGCAATAAAACACAAATTAATTATTTAAAAATCATACAATGTGATATTCTGGATTTTTGTTTTAGATTCCGTCTCTCGCAGTTGAAGTGTACCTATGATGAAAATTACAGGCCTCTACATGCTTTGTAAGTAGGAAAACCTGCAAAATCTGTAGTGTATCAAATACTTGTTCTCCCCACTGTATACGACTCAACCAGTGCCCCGCGCATCACACACAATCAGACTGTGTGTGTGCGCTGTAAGGGGGATATCTCTTTATATCGTCTGTCCTCCTGACCTTGTACAGCAGAGAGCTCACACAGGACACACCTCTGGAAATCATCCAACTGTGAAATGGAGCTGTCTGCTTGTTTTGTCTCTCTCTCTCTCTCTCTCTCTCTCTCTCTCTCTCTCTCTCTCTCTCTCTCTCTCTCTCTCTCTCTTTTTTCTCTCTCTCTCTCTCTCTCTCTCTCTCTCTCTCTCTCTCTCTCTCTCTCTCTCTCTCTCTCTCTCATTATTCTCACTCTCTCTCTCCATCCCTCTCTCTCTCTCTTTATCTGGCTCCCTCTCAGTGTCCTCTTTCTGTCTGGGTTTACCACATTCGTCTTTCAACGGCGTAAAGTGTGTTTTAGATATTTTGGTATTTACGCTCCTCTAAAACTGAGCTAAAACATTCGTCAGATTTGTAAATGTATATCCCTTATCGTGCTGGCAATCGCATTCCTCCCCGCCCCCCCACGTCTGACTTTATATTCTAAAAGGGATTCTTCTTCATCACCATATAGCCTAACCGTGCTATCTGTGGTGTGTATCCGTGCTCTAATCCCTCGACTCTGCCACACGACGCTAGCTGTGGGCTTGCATGTGAATTTCAGAGTGAGGGGCCGAGGTTCGTGTGGAAAATCCGAGTTGTCAGGTCTTTAATTAACTGGAGCAATCTTTTCCTTCCCTCTCGGTTCCACTGATGAGGGCTCCACTCCCTGCATCGGCTCCCCTCCCAGAGCCTTCCCCAGCCACATGGCCCTGTAATTGGGCTGCTGTCCAACTGTGAAAGATCCAGTTCAAGTGCTGCACCAGTGAACTGTGGGAAGGGAAAGCTACCAGTAATTTACCAAAGTTACCGGCATCTTCTGTCATTTTGGTAGCTAAGAGCAAAACATATTGTCAAGCAATGTTAACCAAATGTGAAAGTTTATATTGAAATGGGACAAATGGGCTACAGCTAAATAAAATCAATTAAGTAAATGTATAGTAAAACATTGCTTATTTCTGTTTTCACAAGTTTCTACTGGAGAGATTATACAGTTTATTTCAAGAGAAAAATGCCTGATTAACTAAAAGTAGAATGTAATCACCTCTGCAACGCTTCTATTGACATGAACGGCACCAGTTAAAGAAGAAATATATTTAAATACATGAAAAAGAAAGTGTGTAACAATAAGTATAAAACATGCTTACGCCAATGGCATTCACTAAACTGACATCCTATTCAATATTTAGGATTCTGATTTACAGCATTGTCATGTATTTAAAACATATAGAAAACATTTACATGTAATAATGTATTTAATCTTACTAAAAGTAAAACAAACTTGATAGTTAACCCTGACTGTTCCTAGGAGCCCAATTTGCTCCCGCCTCCACATATGTCTAAGGGGTTAAAGGTACTGTAGAAAACAAATTCTGATTGGTCCAAGTGTTCAACTGTCAAATGAGAGGTCTGAAAGAAATGATTGATGAGAAACAACTCTGTGATCATCGAATTACCTCAGAAACTCCCATCCTATTGGAAGTGTCTGTCACCCTGGTATAAAATCATCTTTAATAACTAGTCATACCCATAATGCATCACTTGATTCTCCTCGTCCACAACCCTCATCCGTGTCAGGGTGAGTGACCATTGTGAGAGAATTAAACTTCTGCGCCTGAAGCTTTACTTCCGGAAGGTACATTTTAGTGATGCTATTCATGCTCTAGTCCACCCGCTTAAGAGTCCAACAATAGGGGCTGGGCTCGAGGCTCTGAGTCCTACTGACCTGGTGCTCCCTGAGCTGGAACAAGCCTGTCTACCAGACTCAGACCACCAGGCTCACTGGCACACTGGCACTTAGACGAGCATGGCTGGGCCGGTCAAGCCTCCGGCGGAGGGAAGGTAAGTGCTGAGCGGCTCAGAGACCGTGGCCTCCTCACATCTCCACACCACTCTCCCTCTCTCGTCTCTCTGTTTCTTTTCAATCTCTGGTGACGGAGAGGTAAGAGAAGGCACAGAAGTCATCTAAAAGCAGGTCATCTTTAAAGGACTTCAGATGCTCCACTACCCACTAACACCCCCCCCATGCTGACCTCTACAAGTCTGGGAGAAAGAGACCTCCTGGCTGGGATTACTATCAGACACAGTAAGGCCGGGTTCTGTTTACACCCTGCAGACTCACAGTGAATCAGGACTCAGTCCATTCTGTTAAACGGTAAGTCAGGACTCAGTTCATTCTGTTTACCAGTTGGTCAGGACTCAGTTCATTCTGTTTACCAGTTGGTCAGGACTCAGTCCATTCTGTTAAACAGTGGGTCAGGACCCAGTTCATTCTGTTAAACGGTAAGTCAGGACTCAGTCCATTCTGTTTAACAGTTGGTCAGGACTCAGTCCATTCTGTTAAACAGTAAAGTCAGGACTCAGATCATTCTGTTTACCAGTTGGTCAGGACTCAGTCCATTCTGTTTACCAGTTGGTCAGGACTCAGTCCATTCTGTTTAACAGTGGGTCAGGACTCAGTCCATTCTATTAAACAGTGGGTCAGGACTCAGTCCATTCTATTAAAAAGTTGGTCAGTACTCAGTCCATTCTGTTTAACAGTTGGTCAGGACTCAGTCCATTCTGTTTACCAGTTGGTCAGGACT
>JACXGM010025602.1:0-15236 GCA_016801145.1 Umbra pygmaea | reverse complement strand
GCGATTGTCGGTTTTTGTAATGTTAACCCTAACCTTATTTCTAACCTTAACCTCAGTAACGTCATATCTAACCTTAACCGTTAGTAACCTCATGCCTAACCTTAACCGTTAGTATCCTCCTACCTAACCTTAACTGTGAATGTTGCAATATAATTTCGCACGCTATGGAATGTATGGAATGTTCTCGCATAAATCCGCTAAACGAAATGTACCGGAGCAACGTAATTCAAGTACAAGTATAGCCTAATAACAAAACGTGCAGTTCAAACGTAAAAACACCCTAAATAGGTTGGCATAGAACGTAATTTAGGTTTTCAAAATAGTTTCCTGAGAACGTAATTTGGGAGAAATTCTGAGATTTACGGTTGACTTGTACAGTGTTATTGTAGGTCATTAAGTTTTTTTTGTAGATATTAAGATGAACCTCAAGTCCAGTTTTTCTCCATTTTCTTTCAGCTGCCCTATTTGCTCTTTTTAGTTCATGGACAGAGCTATTCATCCATGGAGATGCTTTCTCTCCTAACCTCTTATTTTCCTGAATTGGGGCTACTTTGTCTGGAGCATTTGTCAGATTGTTATTTAGTTTATTTACCATCTCGTGGACTGTGTTGATTGTACTAAAATCAAGTCAACTTAAAAATGTAGAAATATTTTGCTCTGCTGCTTCTTTTACGTATATTTTTCGGACTACATTTTGTACCTTATTACTGGTTTCAGATAGATGTGCATCATGAAATACACAGTAGTGGTCTGAGAGGTAGACATTTGTCACAGAACGATTTTGTATATGTAATCCCTTTGTTATCACTAAATCTAAAGTGTTTCCATGTGTATGTGTTTGTTGTGAGACCTGATGAATCAGGTAAAAAATATACAGAATATTCATAAATTCCATAGCGTACTTGTCACCATTATTATTTAAGTAAATGTTTAGGTCACCGTTTTTAAGAATTTTATCATGTTTGATGATGGTAAGTGATAGTAGGCTGTAAGTTGTTTTGGTGGCCGATAGATTGTTAACATCAACACTGGTGTTTCTGCTTTGATAGTGAAGGCCACATATCCAAATGTTAAGAACTCTCCCAGATTTACTTTTGCACAGCGAAAATGTTCATGGTAGATCACAGCTATTCCACCCCGTCTACCTTTCTTATATTATTCTTTTTTATTATAAAATATTCTGTTTTATATATATATACAGGTCCTTCTCAAGAAATTAGCATATTGTGATAAAGTTCATTATTTTCCATAATGTAATGATAATATATTTTAGATTCATTGCACACCAATTGAAATATTTAATGTTTATTGTTTTAATACTGATGATTTTGGCATACAGCTAATGAAAACCCCAAATTCCTCTCTCAAAGAATTAGCATATTTCATCTGACCAATAAAAGAAGTGTTGTAATACAATAAAAAAAGAAAAAGTCAATCTTCAAATAATTACGTTCAGTTATGCACTCAATACTTGGTCGGGAATCCTTTTGCAGAAATGACTGCTTCAATGCGGCGTGGCATGAAGGCAATATATATATATATATATACAGTAGTATGCAAAGGTTTAGGCACCCCTGACAATTTCTATGTTTTTCATTAATAAGTTATTGGGTGTTTGGATCAACAATTTCATTTTGATCTATCAAATCACTGAAAGACAGTAATATTTCAGTAGTGAAATGAGGTTCATTGGATTAACAGAAAATGTGCATTATTCATCGATTTAAAATTAGACAGGTGCATACATTTCGGCACCCTTGTCATTTTGTTGATTTATATACTTGTAACTACCTAGCACTGATTTGGCAACATGGGGGCCTCAAAACAACTCTCAAATGACCTGAAAACAAAGATTGTTCAAAATTATGGTTTAAGTGAAGGCTACAAAAAGCTATTTCAGACATTTAAGCTGTCAGTGTCCACTGTGAGGAACATAGTGAGGAAATGGAAGACCACAAGCACATTTCTTGTTAAGGCCAGAAGTGGGAGGCCAAGTAAAATATCCGTGATCCGTTCGGATCAATATCTTCGGTTTGGCACACACGTGATCCGCGGATTGATTTCTGAAAAAAAATAGTTGTGTGCATGTTCAGTCCGCTCACAGCATGGTCATGGCGAGCGGAGGAACGGAAGAGCTTGAACGCCCCGTGTCATTTAAATCCCCTGTATGGGAGCATTTTGGTTTCCCTGTTAAATATAATTATGAAGGAAAGAGGTTAGTGGATAAAACCGTGACAGTGTTTAGGCACTGTGGCACAAGAAAGCGATATGACAGTGGAAACACATCAAGCATGGCCACGCATTTGAAGCGACATCACCCCAGTGTTTCACTGATGGGAGTGTAAACGAAAGCTGCAAAACAACCGCTTATCAATGTGGCATTTAAGCAATTAATCAGACCGTGCTTAAGCCATCACAAACGCTATCGGTGTGTTTATAGGTGCAGACATGAGGCCATATTCGGTTGTGCAAAAGGAGGACTTTAAACAGATGCTGAAAGTGTTTGAGTCACCTTACGACATCCCATCGCATATGGTACATACTAAAACACTTAATGTAAAAAAGCTTAACGTGGTTTTAATGTACCTAAACAATGATCAATCATCACCAAATTTCCCATGGCCATATCTTGTTATGAACACAGCCTGTCAAAATAATTTAACCGAAATCCAACGATTATAGAAGTAATCTCACATTAAAGTTTTCTTCTTCATTGGCTCCTATGGCGAGGAAAAGGTTTAACGTGATTTAATGTACCTAAACAACAATCAATATTAACCACATTTCTCTCTCATATTGGTCATCATAACCATTGAAAATTATAAAAACAACTAACCCAAATTCCAATTATTTGTTATTTATTTATTTTGCTGATCCAAAAAATGATCAGATCCGTGACTCTGATCTGAGGAACGATCCGATCCGTGAGTTTTTTGGTCTGTTGCACCCCTACTTTCTAGAGGCCAAAAAGTAAACTATGTGCCAGGCGGACCTAAAACCCCTTAGACCTTGAAGGGTTAAGGGGGTTTAGAGCTCCCTTTCAGAAATGTTACTTAGTAATATCCTATAACATGTGTGACACCAGAGTGGGCAATCATAGAATCCAATTCCTGAATGCTCACTTCACTAAGTGTTTTTGTGGTCTCTTCCTTACCAACAAATCATACTGTATATCATATGGTCAAATTACCTGATCAGAAAACTCTGAAGGTACCTGACACTGGATATTATAGCTGCTCTTACTTACAGTATTTCACTTATTTTGTACCCAGCTTGTGAAATATGAAGACAAATTGGTATAAAAGTACAGTACGATTCTTTTCACACCCAACAAACGTGTGTTTCTAAATCTCAATTTCTGGATCTTATATTACACAATCACTTGACATTAGTTGCATTGACGGCTTTAATAGGCTTATGCTCTCAATCCACTCAAAGACTGTCAAAAGTAAATTAGACCTGTTTATTTACAGTATAATGAAGAGAAAAGCCTTTAGCTAGATTCTATTAGAATAGGATCTAAAATGTATTCATATTACATAATGGAGACATATTGAAAATGTAGACATTATGACAATATATGCCTCCTACACTCATCATTCTGAGTCATTGTGTCACGAATCCTTTCTCCATCATCACGATAATATCACATATTCTCTCCTGGTTCTCATGCTCTTTTACCCAGAGATCCATTCAGTATTAGAACAATATATTGTCCTTTCTCTGAAAAGGCTCCTTATATCTTCTCCAACCTGTCCAACGTAGAGAACAAACTAGTAATGAGTCTTTCACACACTAATTCTATTAAACCAGAGGTCTGGTCAGTTCAGGGCAAACGGGGCTCACATATCAGGAGACAAGTTCCTTCCGGTGTTCTGACTACTTGATTTCCTCTTTAAATTGCATACTCCATATATTCTGAAAAAGATTCTGATTTCTACTCAGCAACCCTAATACAGACACTTGCCAAAAGCAGGTAATTGGATGATTCTCCCTGTCTATACATTACCTGAATACAGTACTTAGAAAAATCCTGCACAATAATAACTCCTAACTATCTTTTTACATCACCTTCCATTTCTTTCCCCATGCTTTGTCCCTCAGAGCCTATCCATTTGTCTTTGAACCACTGACCTAGAAGATAAAGTAACTACCTAAATGATCATTCTGTCAATACCGGTGTATGGTAAAATAGTCCTATCTCATGAGTAGCCTTCTGAAAGATCTCTTATTCAAATGTTTCGTTGATAAGACATCATTCATGTAAAAAGCCCTAATCAGAATAACTGCCACTCTACTCAATTTCCCTGGATGAGATTTTGTTTTCTTTGACTGGATGAGTTAAGGGTCTTGGCTTGCAATGAACAGTCACTGTTGACACTGACTGTTTGGCTCCCTGGCTGCTAGGTAAAGCTTGTTTCAAACCCTAGTTTTGCACATATGTACCAACGGCATCCATGACATCATCAGACCTTCACCGCATTAACAATTCAACAACTATGCTGAAGGGTTTGTAAGTTAGTAGATAATCATGTTTTGGCACAGAGCTGCAACATTCACATTTGCTCTTGGTGAGGTTGTTTACTTAAAACAAACACAGATTGTCTTCAAGATAAGATGTTTTTAGATTTTAGGGTTTCAAGATTTGCCTTGTCGGCCATCAAGGGCAACAGTGAGCTATTACCATCAAGGTGGCTGGAGGTTTGTTACACTTTAAAAAACATTTGAGCTAAGTTGGGGGTCCGGGTGGGGTATTGGGCTAAGTCGCTGCATTGCAGGACAGTCTACGTCATGATTGTCAGTGGTTCAAGCCTGACCATGGGTTCTCTAACTTTTACCGGACCTCATGCATGAGGCAGCACAAATTGGAATAATGCTCCCCAGGGTTTTGGTTAGATAAGTCAGATTATCTATCCTGCCATGTCGCTTTCCAGTGACTCCATGTGTCCAGGTCGGGTGCCTGTAAAAATTAATTTGCGGAAGTATAGTTGGTGAACTTATTTATCCTGTGCATGATCTGACTAAAGGCATCTATGTTGGATGAGCAGTGTGTAAAGAATTGGCAGCTGGGCAACACTTGTTTGGATGAATCATGTGTGTGCCCCTAGCCATCCCACAGACCTGTCCAAGGAGCTGCGGGGGTGCCAACAAGGCAGGGTTAGTGGGAGTTGGGAAGGGAGGAAAATTGGGATATTGTTTTATAAAAATTTATAAAAATAAATTGGCGCTAAGTTGAACTATAGAGGGTTCTCCAGTTTGTCCCCTTAGGGGAACCAATTTTGATAGTAAGTAAAACTATTTTCAGAGGGTTCAACATAGAAATCTCTATGTAAGTTTCTGCAAAAAAAAAATGGTTTTAAGTAGGACCCACAAGTAGAGGTTCTTACTAGAACCCCGTATGATAAGTGCTAACAAGAACCATTAATTCCTAAAAGGTTCTAAACAGAACCCTCTAGGAAGGGTTCATTGAAGAACCCTTTTACAAAGATTATTCCTAGAACCCAAAATAAAGAGTTCTACTCTGAACTCATTTAATCAGTTAAGGGTTATTACTAGAACTTTCCGTGAAAGGTTCTACCATAAATCCTTTTATATAGTTCTTTTAACAGTTCTTCCTAAAATTCTTCAGTATATTGAGTGCGGAAAGCTCCAACCCAGGCCCACACACAGATCCGTGGTTGGTCAGGGCATACAGTACACCAAGACATTTGTCACGTAACAGCTTGTACTGTTTAATCCCTACACAGACTCAAGAGCCAGATATGCTTCTTATTCAGTATTCCCTGTAGCGCTTTGGCTGTAAAATGTACATTTCCACCACAATTACAGATATTTTACAGAATCCTCCAACTCTTCTTTCACACTGTATAGTTTACAAACCCTTGCAATGAGACCAAATATTTTTGAACCTGCAAAAGCTTATTCTAATGCCCACACAACATATTTCATACAGTATATCCCAGAGCGGCATGGTTAGACATCCTTCACCAAACATCAGTAAAACAGCCTTAAAAATTATAATCTTTCTATTCACAATGTGGTTTAAGTGATGTACATCATTTACTCAAGTCGTGTAATCCTTATTTTAATGAAACTGCTGTATCCAATGCTAAATGTCAATGAGTTCACTTTGAAGTGAAGTTGAATGTTGATTTGTGGCACCGGTGTATTAGGGAGGTGTGCTGTAGTTGCACATACAAATTCAGCATTCATTTACAAAATGTTCTCAAATGTTGCAGATAGATATTCCATTACAGAGCTGTCCTGAGTATTTATTCTAGTTATTGGACAGGGATGTTTGTTTGACATGGAAAATATACTACCAATTTCTTAACATTCTAAAACATATTCTGCTGAACACAATCTAGTTCTACATAGCTGTCTAAAAGATGAATTGTATTGTGCTATAAATGTCGACTATTATCAGAAAAACATCAAAAATAATACAAAGACTTTTGAATGCTACACAATCTAAAGAGTGAGCCAGACAGGGTTTAGAATTCTGTTCTAGTTGTTTTATTAACACTGCTTGGAAGCGTCAGTATGGTCTGAGCTATTCCTTTTTGGGTTCTTGATAAAAGCAGAGGATTTCAAGTGTGGAGTTCAATTACCCCTATGAAGATGGTACCCAACTGCAGAGCAGGTCTCCCAACTCTAAGGGCTGTTCAATGTTAAAGCTGACAGAAAGTAATTTATAGTTTAAATAACAAATACAGTACATTAGCCCTGCCCGTTTCAGTCCTTTGGGTTCCTGTGAAACATCAGCAGATCCTCTTTGTCTGACAGATGTAAACCAGGTTCTTCTGCTGAATTCTGGGGTTATATTCCCACTGGTGACAGGAGGATGTTTCTGCTGAACATTTAAATTTGGCTTAAAACTTCTGTAAAGCCTTAAAAAATAGTTTTTTTTTATATAATGCTACTTTTTCTAAACTGCAATTTTGGAAATCTAGAGTGAGTTTTTTCCTTCAAAGCTAGCAACTAATGGGTCTATTGGATTTTCTCAAACAATCATTAAAAATGTGCCTCAACTGTAAAAAAAAAACGTGAAAATTAATTAAAAAAATTCCCGAAAAATTTTAAACAATAAATAGATTAATTTGGAAGACAATCTTTGCACCTTCTGTATGAAAAAGTTATTAAAGTGTTTTATGTGGAAGGGATGGAAGAGGGATTTAAATGGGTTTGATTTAGAACCCTTCTGGTCTTACAAAGAATAGGTCTTGGATTTCAAACAATCATACAATAACGCTTTCTTTCATAAATGGTTCTTTGAATACAAAGGTTTATACGTAGAACTCTTTGCTTAGCAAAGAACTCTTGTCTTCGAAAAAGGGTTCTTCAGATGAAAACAGTTCTTGGTGGAACCTTTTCCATTAGCGGAGAACCCTCTATGGATTATTTTTTGGAAGAGTGTAGGGTGGCTGGTATTGTGGACTGGAATGGCAGAAGGTAATTAGAAGGTGGTAATTAGATGTTAAAAGCCCAGTATTACACTGTCGGCGGACCCTTGATGACCATTTAGGAACAAAGTAAGTGCACTTTATTTCTATTGAGCTTTTCTTAAACCTTAACCTGAACCACCCAGAATTTAAGCCCAAACTTAATACAGCATGTTGAACAGTGGGGTTTTTCTGGGCAGTTTGATGGACAGCGTGAAGATTAGTTGCACAACTTGACTGACAGCTAACAATGCTTAGCCGGAACCCTAAAAAACAAATGTATATTCACCCAAGAGAAGCATTTAAATAAAAAGTACACAAACATACAAATACACACACCCTGGCCCTTAATATACTATTTCTGCACAGGAAAACTAAAAACCTGTTAAGTAAGTGCCAGATAGTGGTTTGGTCTAAAGTAGTTATAACACGGACAAACCCTGACTTTATTACTAATTTAATGTATGCTGCATTGTGAATGGCTGGACAGAGGAGAAGCATTATTTTGTGCATGTCACATTCCTGAACAGGATGGGAACTAATAATGAACAAAGAGCGAATTGATCACAGGAGACATGTTATTATAATAATGTCTCATTACACTGAAATGTACTTTAATAAACTTCCTAATTAAGGGGTTGCAAAATTAACAGGATTAAAAGTCTATTATGTTCTTCAGCACTATTGGGCTCATGCCAAACATGCTTGTGCTTGACCAAAAATATTTTAAAGGTCATAGAATCCACTCACAACATGATTTGTTCGTCCAAACATTCCATGTGACAAAACATATGTTAGACTTCTGTAACTTAAAGTTTGTTAACACTTGTTACAAAACAACCATTACTTAAAGAGAATGACATTTCTTACAAAACATCTGTCACTGTCAGAATAAACAACTAAAAGTGTAGAACATTTCTTACGAAACACCTTCCAGACTACAATAATTAAAAGTGTAGAACAGTGTTGGCGACTTGCATGTTCTTTAAATTTGTAAATGGGAATGTGTAACGCCCAGCCCAGGGAGGGCTGGCGTTAACAAAGACTATTTGGACTCATTTATATGTATGGTGTTTCTGTGTATATTATGTTTTTTTTTCAATACATGGCATTTTATGTTAATAGGTGTATGTGTCCCTAAGTTGTGTGACACCTCTCTTCCAGTCTGTCCTTGCTAGCATAAGGTCTAGGTTATGTTAGGCTGGTATCTTGTCGATCTGATTAGTAACGACATTCAGCCGTGTTCACTTAGCTAGTTACAGTAATGCATATAGGCTGGACAGACTGAGAGAGAGGTTGTCGGTCATTGTAAGAATGTCACTGTGTTGATATTACTATACGTTGCAATTCAAGGGCTTTCTGAGAGTTTCTGTATTCAAAGTAATTGTTGTGAGAAATGTGTCGTATAAGTTTGGACGTTTAAGCCGTACACTCTTTATATATGTTTTAGCCGTCAGACTCCCATGCCAATCTAAAGAGCACGCAGGCTACATATATTTATATGTCGTGCTACTAGATTATTTCTGTACCCTTCAAACTGCTTTTTCTATGCTCCTCTGACCTTTGTGAATAAGTACATAATTTCATCTGACAACTATATCTACTGCCTGGGTCTCTCCTCTACACCACACCAACTCGTGACAGAATGACATATCCAATGCTTTATGGGCTCATCTGATTCTTGGCTACATGAATGCTTTACTAATTAGCTTCGTCAACATTTAATTTTTCGCATCCAGCCGCAATGTAGTTTTGGAAAGTATGCTGCCCAATTTCAAAGCACTGTATATTGAATATGTTATTACATCATTTTAAATGGTCAAAACAATAACACATGCCGGTGCCACGTGGACACTGGTGTACAGGAAAGCTCCTTTACTGTGGTCACATATTCGAAGGTATCCACAACTTCTCAGACTTTGCTGAGAGATCCAGTATGAGGCAGTGCAAATTGGCATAGCCCTGCCATGGATAAGGAATGGATAAAAGGCCTACAAGTGTTAAGGCAGTATACACTCCACAATATAAGGATGGAGTATTTATTTACCTGCATTGGGGTCCATCTAGTAATGCACACTAGAGCGAGGAATACCATTGTTTACCATTGACTAGCTTCTAGGAAGTTAGATGGGCAGTGTACCTTCAGATCCCCCACCCAGTACAGCCAGAAGAAAACTGGCCACTCCCTTGAGTCTGGCCTCTCTAGGTTTCTTTCTAGGTCCCACATACTAGGGAGTTTTTCCTGATTGAAGTGAGAATAGTTTAACTTCCTTATCTGAGTTCTAGCTGTGATTTTAATATCTGTCTTGCTGCTGTTCTATGGTAAATGTGAGGTTTTTATTTTAACAAATCATAAAAGCTGAACAAAGAGACTTAGAAATTCTTGTTTTATGACTTTTTTATGATAATTTTGCTCAACAGAACAGGAGTGGACAAACAGGTAAAAAAGAGACAATGGAGTGTTCGTCTGCTGAGTATTACTAGATCGATCATTGGGGAATACATGTCTCTGATCTGACCTATGGAAAACATTGATGAGGAGAGACATTTCTAGTACTTTCTAATGTCCTCCGACAGATTTGAATATTACCTTCAACAGTTTACTGTAGACAAGCATTTAATCAGAACATGCTGTTCACATGTTTTGCAAATTTAAATGTATGATGCACCAAACAATTTTTAATATATTAAGCTCCCGTTTACTAAGGCTACTGTACATTGTAACATTAGGCTATGCTTAATAAAACATGATTGTTAATTTAATTTCCATCTGTCTGTCATGAAATAAATAGTAAATCAGTCACAGACTTTATTCAATAACTGTCTGTTTAGCTATATAAAAATGACTGTCTGTCTACCTTAGCTATAAAAAAATACTGTCTACTATAGCTATAAAATAGTTTCTGGGCAATTACCTTCACTTGCTATTCAAAACGTCAGTCTACCAGAGTTGTGGTCAGTCATCCAATTTACATGACCATACAAGTAGCTACAGTAGTCACATCAGCTATTGGACAAAGGGTTGTCTGACATCCAATTGAACGATATACTGTACAACAACCTACAGTATTTCCAATGTCTCATCTTGTGACTAGGCATCTTCCAGAGCCACACAGGGAAAATGCTGTCTGTCTAGCTTTTAAAGTAGTTTGTGGGGAGAATCAATTACCTGCTGTTCAAAACTGCTCTCTGCCGGTTCTGTGGTCAATCACACAATTTACATGACCAATCTAAAGCATCCAAGTGCTGTTTACACTCTTAAAAACATTGGTTCAAGTTGGAACCAACTCATGTTCTTCTGAGCGATGCCATATTAGAACTGGTTTTGGGTCTATAAGGAACCCTTTCATGCACTAAATGCATGCTGTTCAATCTAGACCTGCAAACCTAACTAGCATCTCCACTCTGAAAGAGTCTAAACTAGATTACGTAAACACCTACAAATACCTACTGTAGGTGTCTGGTTAGATTGTTTACTTTCATTCCAGTCTCATATTAACCATCTCCAATCCAAAATTAAATCTAGAATTGGCTTCTTAATCTGCAACAAGGCCTCCTTCACCTATGCTGCCAAACCCACCCTGGTAAAAATGACCATCCTACCAATCCTAGACTTTGGTGATGTCATTTATAGAACTCCCTCTACCTCCCTACTGAATAAGTTAGATGTAGTCTATAACAGTACCATCCAGTTTGTCACCAATAACCCATTTAACAACCACCATTGCAACCTATATGCACTAGTGGACTGGTCCTCACTACACTCAACGCCTGTCCCACTGCTATCACCTCATCTATAAGTCAATTCTACACTCAAGCAGCTACATCTCCCTAGTCACCCCAAAATCCCATATCTCTTTTGGTCGAAACTCCTTCCAGTTAGCAGCAGCTGGAATGAACAATAAACTCATGAACACCATCTCCTTCACCTCCTTTAAATCACGAGTAGCAGAGCTTCTGTCCCATCATTGCACATGCTGACACTCGCTCACATGCACAGTTACACAAAGTGTGGTGGAGAGGGATTGGCCAGTTGAAGCACAGATTCCACATTCTACACTCAGAAATTTGAATAATTCAGCAAGCAGTAATGTTTCTTTTTCCTCCAGTTCGGTTGGAATCCATGGTGGCTATGATTACATAATTAACTCTAGGGTAAATATAGGCAGGTCAGTTAACTGCACACTGGTTTGAAATTTGTTCTTGAGAAATAGTGAAAAACATGTTGGAAACCTTTTTTTATCTTTAATTTACAATGTGTATATCATGATGGATTCTCTTGAAAATTCATTATTGTCAAATGTGTGTTGAATGTCAACTCCTCTTAGGAATGTCACCATTGAATGTGAATTTATCTGAGAATATTTTTAAACAAGTATATCTATTCAGTGATTGGTCCTTGCCTATGTCGTCATCCAAAATCCCGTTTGCAGCACAGCAAAGTGTCGTGAATCATCTCTAAGTCTGACACTTAAGATTTAGTCCTACATTTCACTTAAAGTAGGAATGAGATGTTTGATAACTAAATTTTTAAGGGCATCTTTGAGCCAAGAATTTTCTTACTCTAAAGTCAAGTCTTAGCAGTGTTCTTATGAGTAATTCTGAGAAGCTTAATAAATATGGGCCCAGGGCCTGTATTTATCAAGCTCCTCAAAATCCCATTTTAGTCTTTAGTGCTGAGAATTCACAAAATGTACTCTTACTCTCAAACTTAAGTATAAATGCAAGTTATCACATTTTTAAAGCTAAGAATCACTCTTACTCTCCCAGTTATTTAAGACAGCTCGAGAGGTCTCTCAAGTGGTTAGGACTTTCAAGTAGGTGCTTGTGATGGCACTAAGGAGACAAAGACGAGCGCAAATCGTTTAGGAGAGGAATTTTTTATAGCTACTGACACTGACGATTTACTTACATTTAAGGTCAAAAATAGTGCTTGACTGGAATCCATGCATAAATCGAAAAGCTGCATGAGGTATTCAGTAGCTTTTGGGTCTGTTTGGAGTTTAGCCAAATCAAAATTTTGCATTAAAAAAAACAAATGCTCACAGCCTCGGTGAAGAGCCTCGATTCCAACATGGGCAAGGTTTTAATTTCAAACTGTAAGAAACGGTGCTAGAGTTGCTATTAAAGGGAATGAGGCAGAATTTGATTTTCACTGGGATTCAAGAACCACAAATCATTGAGCTTCTGGTCAAAAGCTTTTTAAAGACTTCCCGGGCGGTTCTAGTGTTAGCTACCACCTGAGATGGTAAAACAAATCACTTTTCATAGAATACACCGAATAGGAACAATAAAAGCAAGCCAGGGGAACTTGCCCAATTATTACAAGACATGAGCAATATCAACAGAAAGAGCTTGTTAAAAATAAAGGACGAGAGCTTAAAGATACATCATATGGAATGAATGATACATTTTCCCCTGAAATTAAGTAACTTTATACTATTCAAAGAAAGGGCAAATGGAAAACGAGCCTACATACAGTAGTTGTGAACAAGCTAGACGAACAGCTATTGCGAAACAAAAACATTCCGGCCCGGACATTACACACATCCGCTATGGCTCACTTCTGGCACGTCAAACCGGAGGTCTCACCCCTGTCATAAATCACAAAAGTGACAATAGGTGTCCTACTCACAATATTAATGCTAAAAAAATCCAAAGACTAAAAATTAAGGTCTCCGTATGTATGTTTCTCAAATCTCCAAATGTGGAATTACTGTATGGTTTCATTGAAACCTTGATAATTTTTCTAATTTATCTAGATTAAAACCCAACTGTGAAAAATGCAATATACTATACTTATTTATTTAATTGCTTAAAGTTACACATTTTAATCTGCATTGTGTCCTATCAACTGGGATGGAAGTGGATGTCGTGTGTATACACCCCCCCCCCCAAAAAAAAACAGATCTCAATTCCAGTAATTTTTACAGAAAATGAGCGAAGTCATACTAAAGCAGTGGGAAGGAATGCCTTTTTCTGTTTATGATAAAGTTGATATAGTTCACGGGCATGAGTTTGATTTGAAATGTGCTAGGAACAGAGATGCATTCGGAAGTTTATTTTCAGAAGTGCTGGGTACAATGATGCATTCATTTTTTTTACAATCAATTAAACAAGCAAACACAGTGCTTTTCGTTTTCTGCTAGAAATAGTAGCCTAATTAAAAAACAACACTTAATTTCTCTTTTTTTGCAAACAATTCAAAATCTGCTGAATTCACATCCATACCTGGTCAGATCTGGTCACCTCTTTTCAGTCCAGTCCACACAGAAAGGCAGCCGGTCTGGAGCTCAACACTGGCTCGCTGGCCTAAAGAAGGACCATGATCAAATGTATTGGATTGGCATCAGTGACAGAGATATAGGCAATACACACAGCAATTAACCCATCTTAACATGCTCTTATAAATCCTCCTCGCTCTCGCTCACACATTCCTACCTGGTTTAATTTAACCACATATAATTCACTGTTTACATAAAAATAACATGCAAATGCCGCAGCGCCATACATTTTTCTTTGTAAAAAATACAACACATGGGAAGACTGGCCGAGGGTATCGTAGAGGATTCCTTTTGGACTCCTCTGGTCTGAACTCCAAATAACGCTACACTGAAGATGCTACAATGCTACGATATGAGTCAGCTAAACTAAGCTGTAGCAGCTACTGCTAACTACAGCTAGCTGCTCTGCCCCTCAAGTCAGCGGAGTCTCTAGCTTACTGTTTGCTCTAATACTAGCACCTCCAACGAACATTAGTTAGCCAACACTAACAAGAAAACGGGTATCTTTATCTTTCCACACCACCCTCATGTTACAACTTAAGTAACCAGTTTTGTACTTAGTTAACACATTGCCACAACTTCCAAAACTGTCCCCTCGGGCTCCGAGATAACGAAAGTGGAAGGGGACTCATGTACGACTGTCTGTAAGGTGGCGGAGCCATCTTTACTGTGTTGGCTAGAAGCTACTTGATGACATCACCCAATCATGTGCAATTCCCACACGGGGGATTGCCACCCACCCCTCCCCCAACCTAGCACGTATCCCAATATTACAATTGTTGGCAGTGTGTGAACAGAGAAGCCAGCACAGCAGCAGAATGGCTGTGTCTGTGCGTGCCCTGTGGGGATAGAGATTTTTGTGTGTTTTGAACTTGATATATGTGTTATTTTTTAAACTAAATTGAGCTTGAGGTTTTCAAAAAAAGTGGGGGGTACAAAATGACTCATGATGAAATCTGGTAGTTACACGTACCCACCAATTTCACAGTTCACCAACATATTATGACGATTTCTAAACCAGGAGAAACATTTAACAAATCCTGTGAAAAAAATTATATTTGATTTTATTTGGAATGGTAAACCACATACAATTAAGAGGGCATACTTATTAACTGAATATGAAATGGGGGGAGTTAAATTATTAAATATTAGTGCTCTAAGTCAATCACTCAAAGCCTCCATTATACCAAAACAATGTTTAAAGACAAACTAGCACAGCAAGTTCAGATAGGAATCCCGAGTGAGATGTGTGTCAGTCATCATCAGCTGATGGCAGCACACCTGTCAACAGTGTAGTCACATGGTAATTACACACCAATCAATAGTGTAGTCACATAGTAATTACACACCTATCAATAGTGTAGTCACATGGTAATTATGCACCTATCAACAGTGTAGTCACATGGTATTTACGCACCTATCAACAGTGTAGTCACATGGTAATTATGCACCTATCAACAGTGTAGTCACATGGTAATTACACACCTATCAATAGTGTAGTCACATGGTA